>CM039679.1:261180324-261265842 GCA_022537955.1 Schmidtea mediterranea
CTCGGTGGCGGCCAAGCAATCGGGTGCCGAGGGTTAAGCAAAGAAATATTTATATGGGCGTTACCGGGGAAACCTCAACATAATTCAAACAAACAGCAATACCCAGTAACCCACCAATATAATAGAAATTAATAATCCATAATTCATCCTATATTGTAAATTCGTAGTATAATCCATCATCAAAAATCCGTAATATAATTCATCATATATTGAAAAATTCGTAGCATAATCCATTAAAAATTCATAGCATAATCCATTAAAAATTCGTAACCTAATCCATAAAAAATTCGTAACATAATCCATTAAAACTTCATAGCATAATTCATTAAAAATTCGTAACCTAATCCATTAAAAATTCGTAGCATAATCCCTTAAAAATTCATAGCATAATCCATTAAAAATTAGTAACCTGATCCATTAAAAAATTCATAGCATAATCCATTAAAAAATTCGTAGCATAATCCATTAAAAATTCCAATCAATAAGTGCTATAGCGCACACTAATACAACCAGTCTCCAAGTGAGACGGAAAAATTGATATTCTAATTAGAAATAATACTGCCAAGTATTTGTGTAGTTTTTAGTTGTTAATTTGTGAAAACACGTCAGTATATATACCTACAATTTGGCCTTAACCTTGCGTGTTAATTTTATTGCGATTAAACAAAATTCGACCTTGAAATTATTTGTGTTATCTAAATTAAATTTTTATTAATTTCTTAATTTAAATTGGTAATTTATTTTTAACATTTTTCATTAAATTTTTCATCCAAAAATATTTTATTTTTATTCATTTAATTCATTAATTTTTAATTTTATAAATGGTCATTTTACGGTCGAATTTTCTTGTTATTGGTGGGTTACTGGGTATTATTCTTTGTTTTAATCTCCCTGCGGCTGCCCAGGTAACGCCATATAAATATTTTCTTTACTGCACTCGACACCCGTTGCTCATCTTATCTCATCTTTAATATCGGAGTTGAGTTTCATCAGTGACTTTTGGGTGAGTTTGAGGCCTCACACTGACTCTCAATCCATGGCGTCTTTTGTCTAGCGCATTTTACCGGTTACGCCTTTCTCACCGCCATTCGGATATTCGGTACTTGGTGTGGGATCCGGGTTATTGTACCGAACTCCTCGCTGGGAAAACTAAAAAAACATTCCCTCGGTACTCGGTGTGGGATCCGGGTTGTGTACCTCGAAGAATATAAAAGTATGGAAATACCTAGACGTTCAATCAAGTTCCCAAAAAACGGTTTGCTTGATTTCCCGAATAGTGAAAGGAAAAGGAAGCGATAAATGGGCGCGGAAATTTCTAATATATCTATTTATTATCTGCCCGCTCTCCCGTCAGATTTCCGGCACAATTCGGCCTCCCTGATCTGATCCTTAGTAGGTTCTTTCGAGTATGAACCATTTACCGGTTAGTTCACATCTCGCCTACCGTTTGATGTCCTCGATACTCGGTGTGGGATCCAGGTTGTGTATCGAGTCCCACCCAGCAATAAAATATTCATTCGATACTCGGTGTGATATCCGGGTTTTTGTATCGAACGGCTCAGCGCTACCAGTCCCTTGGCTGGTAACAACCTGAACACGACAGTCCGTAGCTGTCCTCTGGTGCCTCACCACCAGCTAGGGAAAAATTTTATCTCTAGGTTCCTTCACAAAAACTTTAATTCTATAAATCGTGTGCATTTTCTCTCACCTCTCGGTCCATCTCTTCACTTCCCCCCTCAAAATTTCTGGTAATCGCATCAGCAAACTTTATCGTTGTTTGGTTATTTTATTACTCTTAGTTACTCTCGAACACTGCATATTTATTTTCGATATTTTGAGCAATATGTATTATTTCGAGCATAATCATAATTTTAATTCGAATAACAATACACTTTTATTTCATATCATATATCATAATAACAATTTTTAATTCAATTAATGACAACACATTTTATTTAGTATCATAATAACAATTTCAGTTTATGGGAAGTAGATAGTTAATCTCTCCTTTATTTTCCGTCGGCACAGCATGCAGTGCGACTCTTGTGTGCATCCGTGACAGTAACTCAGATGTCCGCAAGGTATCACCATTACTCGTGCTTTCTCTGTTTTGCACACATAACATTCTTGGTAAGCTTTGGTCTGCTCTTTCATCGTTCCTGTTATCTCTTCCACAATGTTTTAGACTTTTTTCATTAACGTGTTCCAATCTTTGCCGAATCCGGCTATTTCTAATCTCATCGATAGAATCTCGTATATTCGTTCAGTTGTCACAATCTGATCAACATCAATCAATTTTATCAATATGCAGAGTTCGTCAGAGTACAGGGTGGAAATCGTTGCTATGTCGTCTTTCACTCGTTTAATTAATTTTTGTTTATTAATTAGTTCTTCTAGGTTATCGTTTTCGATGTCCAAGATACCCTTCAGTTTTGCTATTATTTTGGCTGGTTCCATCTATAAAATACTAATTTAAATATTTATAGTTGCTCATTTGAATTTATCTATTAATATTTTAATTAACTAGTTACTCGTTGAAATTTATCCGGTTATCGTAAAATATTAGTTTACTAGTCATAATTATTCGTTATAGTTTATCTTATTTTGAAGTACTCATTTAACAGTTATAATTACTCGTTGGAGTTTATTCTATGTTTATTTACTCTCTAGGTTCATTGCTTTCTCTCGTTGTTTATCGTTAATCCCCTTACCTACCCCATTTTATTTTATCCCGAAATCTACCCTGTTAATTATGTGTTGTTTGCTTGTGCGTCGTGTGAGTGTTATTAGCATCTTAACTGGATTTTGTATTATCAGGTATTGGTAAGTGCCTTGCTTGAATGTCTCAGGTAGCATGGACATTGATTCATATGTCTAATTATTGATATGATGGTTTCATGTAAATTTATTTCCTTGGTTCTTTGCAAAACAACCATTTCGATCCCGGCTGAGCCCCAAGTTTTTATGGTGGGTTACTGGGTATTATGCTTTGTTTTAATCTCCCTGTGGTTGCCCAGGTAACGCCATATAAATATTTTCTTTACTGCCACTCGACACCCGTTGCTAAGCAACGTTGGAAATGTGCTCGAGCAGGTAGGTCGTTCGCAAAAAGTGAGCGCTATTTCTAATGCTGTAATTGCTCGAACGATCTCTGGGTCCAACGAGCTGTCGTTAGAAGACTTGTGCTCGCTTTAGGTCATTTGGTCCCTTTAAGTCTTAAGCTTTATCACTCATGTTCCCTGAGTTCTTTAGTCAAAAAATATTAATGAATATATGTTGAAAATAAAACTAGTGAACACTTATTAATGAATGAAAAACAACTAAAATAAAACTGGATAAAACAAATTTTCTACAAGAAGTGAATCAATTTCAGTTTGTATGCGTCGTTAAATTTAGTAGTCGTGCGGCCCGTCGTTTGGCTCGCTCCTTGCGTCCTGGACGATAACTGTTCTTTATTATTGTCCGGGTTGAAGGTGTGGTCGTCAATAGAGTTGCCGCCGTCTCTCGGTAAGCCAATTGGGCGGGGGCAAAGACGAAGGGGTACGTTACAGCGGCTCCTTCTTGGCAGGCCGATAAAGCGACCTCCAGCCCCCTTATCTGAGTCTTGAGGCTCTGGTTCAATTGTTTTTCGTCGGCTCATCCTTTTGAGCTGCTGTAATCCTTTGGTACATTGATCGGGCTTTCTTTGGGTTCACCCATGTAGCCTTTGTTTGTTGAATTTCGCGGGATAGTTGTATAATCTGGTCGTAGAGATTTTTATTGGTTTGTCTTGCGTGTGTCAGCTCCGTTTGTATCTTCTGTAGGGGTTCCATTTCTATAACGACAAAATTAAATTCTTTTACTATTCCCAAAAATTGTTAAACGTGAACTTTATTTCAAACATAAATCTGTAAAGTTACATTATAAAACGAATAACAAGGAAAATCTTAATTAACAGTTGTTTATTAAAATCGCATTCATACAAAATTAAAAGGTCCATAGCTAATAGCCCGGTGAGATCAGGGCTCTTCGAGGAATCTTTTCACTCCCTCTTCCGCGGAGTAGCCAGGGTATATGAATACGGGCCGCTTCGTGTTGCGTACAGGTCTGGAGTTGGGCGGCGGCACACACGGATAGATGTCCGCAATTTGTCCGGCAGAGATGTCGTCCTCCACGTTGGCCAGGTATTGTCTGGACCTGACAACGTGGAAGTCGACCTGCCGCTATTGGTCCTCCAGGCGTGCAAGGAGCTTGCTGGCTTGTTCTCGAATTTCCCGGGCCGGATACTGCTCGCCATTTTGTCCATTTCGCAATGACGGTCTCTCGTCCAACCCTAGCAATTGTCCGATGGTCTGTTTAGGCCCCCTTGGTTGGGGCTCCTCGCCGCCACTAGCTTGCCAAGCTCGTCTCCAAACCTGTCGCCATTGGTCGGCAACGTGCGTGGGGACATAGATGAGAGATTCTGATTCTCCTACAAAATATCACGATCAGGAAGGTTTTATTTATTTATACATTTAACGCTTTTTATAGTAAAATGAGAATGAGATTGATTGTAATTTCCCAAAAAAAATTGTCCACCGGGGAAGGTACCTCGTGGGTTCCTTTATTGTCTGACACTAACCGTCCTAGGGTTATTTGAAGGAGAATTTATTTATTGAACAAATAATTGTTAAACTTTTCCCACTAAATGGGAGGTATATTAAAATTCGTTTGCCATAATGATTATTAAGATTATCGAAAAAGGAATCAATCTTTGGCTAATTCGTGATAGTTAATAGACTTACTTACTAAATATAATTAAACGTCGAAATCTGGCTGTCGGAAGGTAATCAATCTGCAATTCTGTTCCTTCTAAATACCTTAGATATTTTTCAGTAAATAGTCTCCATTTTCGTTTATCGGTCACGTATTCTTATATAAACTCTAAACAAAAATCTCCCTTGATGTACAAACGTCCTCAAAAATTATTGGTTTCTGTATTCTTATTTCCGAGCGCAGTAATAAGATAAAACTAGAAGATTTACCTATTTTTAATTTATTTAAGAATCCATTTTAACGGAGAAAAAAAAATTCTTCGTCAATTGTCGAGGATTATGATTGTTAACATTAATAATAATAGCAATAATAATAATAGTAATATCAATAATAATAATAATAATAATAATAATAATAATAATAATAATAATAATAATAATAATAATAATAATAATAATAATAATAATAATAATAAAGTAATAAATGATAAGACTAATAATAATAATGACAATATAAGATAGTGACAATAATAAAATAGTACTAAATAATAATGGTTATTAATATTAACAAGGTTTGACCAATTTAAGGCATAATAATAACGATAATTGAAGGGATTAAATTAAAGTAGTTCATAGGATGTCAAATTTACCTGAATTACGAACTCCTGAACTTAGATACGCGTCTTCGTCGAGTGACCCGGACGACGGAGTCCCATTAACATGATTCGGACGGTAATACATTTTGGATAATTGTCTTCACAAAAAAAAATACTATTCCTTCTGTCCTGATGCTCTCCTTATGCAGTCTGGCATTGATCGAGGGAATCGCGTGTGTGTAATTCTCTCAGCGTGGTCGACCACTACAGCAGGCATGTTGCCGGTATGTCATCATGACATGCAGGTGCCATGTTGATTTCGGTTCCTGTTTCACGGATTCGCCGTGTCGGTGTGTGTGACATTTAACTTCATGCATACTGGTGGAATATTAGTGACGCATTATTCGGCATATGAGATGATAAGTATTGATTTATTATGTGGTAAGTTTTCAATTTTATTTTCGCTGATTTTGTTTAGCAACTTATTCCTTGTAGATTCAGGTTTACTCGCGGTTTGGAAATGATCGAGTTAATTACAGGTATTGATTGGGCTTTTAAATCCTTTCAATTCTAATTTTTATTCCTACAGCAGTTTATCACCGAAGCTAGGAATGGGTTGTTTAATTCCACTTGGAATTATCCGTCATATTTTGGTATGGGAAAGGTAATTTAAATTTATACGCAATAGTTATTTTATTAATTTATAGATCTACGCTTGCTTGGTCAGGGTTGATGGGCAAATCGGGTGGGACGCGATGTGAATATAGGTATTAGTGAACGGCTGGTAGTCTTTATTTTTTAATAGGTTTTGTCCGTTCAGGATTGATAGTAAAGGTAGTCACTGTTGGGAACCATTTTGATAATGAGGCTAATCAAAAGGAAGAATATTTATTTTAGTTCTATCAGATAAGTTAGTAATTTTTATACTAGGGCGGGTTTGGGTAAGTGTTCTTTGATTTATTTTATAATCACTGTATTAAACAAATCTTTAGCTTAGTTATACCTTTGATTAGGGAATTAGAACATTTGCGTTTATCACCGTGAGATCTTACCACATGGGAAAGTGGGAACCGTGATTTCTCATTAGTTTCTTCTCACAAATTTGGTACCCACAATGGCTTCCAGATCGGGTCAGTTAAATGGGACTCAGATTATCGGACGTTTTCTCCTATGGAGTTGGAAATTTTATAACCTGCAGATCTTGGTGGTTCGAGTGTGATCCAGGAGTTTCTTGTCGTGATGGAATTTTGCTTTATTGCTAAATATTTTGATTGTGGTAACCTATTTTAGTTACGTTCTCATGATAGTACAGTAGTAGTTGGAGTCATTTTGTTTTTTTTCGTTTTCTGTTTTTATGCATAACGTGTTAATTGTGTGTCAAGTTTTTTGGGCTAACAGTCTTATTAATGTAAATTTTTGCAAGCCCGAAACCCTTGGAATCGAATGTTCATCGGACGAGTAAGTGAGTTTCTATGAACTTGATTTAAGTTAATTATCTTATTTTACTTCGTCTTGTCCCCTTTTAACTGAATCAGGATAAATGTTCAAATCTTTTCACTTTTGAATTTTTATGTACTATATTTTTAAAGCTACATTCTAAGTTTATTGCATCAGTTGATTAATTATACATCAAGATTTAATTATGTTTAAGTATCTAAACTTCGCAAAACAATTATAGGATCTCAAGCAAATGGTTTGATTTATTAATGGTGCCTATACGGAAGGACGAAGTGCTAAATTTTTTCTATTTGGACTAAGAGCTGCCTCCCTTATTAGATCTGTCAGTTGTGGTTAAGCGATCACGGATCTTCTGGGTTTAAGTGGAGTTATTATTTAATCTGTTTGCTTACAGTATAATTAAATCTCGGTGGTTTGGAGGGTGATTGAAAACTTAAATATGGTAGTTAATTACTTTCCGTTTAGATTTCTCGATTTTACTCAATGAATTGGAAATCGAATTTAGTACTCGTTATAAAAATAATTTTTTGGATCATTAAAACGTGCCTTGGGTACTCGTGATGTAGGGATATATAATTCAATAAATTCTTAATTTTAATGATATTGATTCATTTATTGAACTTTATGTACGAATGATTTTGAGCTATTTTATTGGATAAAAGATTTATAACAACGATTTCATTTTTTATTCCCGTCACCTTCCCCTTGGTTGACCTTAGGCGCATTATGTTCATATTACAGTTAATGAGTGCCCACTGGACTACTCGATGTGGTGATTTTGAGCCGTGTGTAGAATAATTTAGGTCGAATTTAAAGAAAACTGAGAGACGAGGAAGTAGCCAAAAGACCGCTTCCTTATTTCTCCTTTCTTCTATACGGGATAATATTGACATTCCAGCTCCTGCGTTCCGCACGCCGGACCTTCACGGACACGAATCATTGGCGATATTCCACGCACTTACACGAATTCGAATAATATTTTGATTTTACTAACTTGTGATGTGCCTTTGGCTGTGGGCCGGAAAAATTTCGACGATAATAAAAAACAATTTATGAATTATGAATAATTTATTAAGATAATATTAAAAATTTACCAATCCAAGCATCCATAAAAATATCATAAAAATATCACTCTCCCCACGCCGACACCCAAGCAGAGCTCTATCGAGGTTGCGAGGATGCGAAGTGGAGAGAGTATTCAAATAAAACTCTCACTTACATAGATTTTTAAAAATTGCTTAATGACTTTCAAAAACGATTAAAATTATGTGAAAATGCATCGGTATATATACCTATTTTTGGGCACTAACCTTGCGTGTTCTTTTTGATTTAGTAAAACAAAATTCGACCTTGGAATTTTCTAGTGTATTCTAATCTTAATTTTTATTATTTTGCAATTTTATTTGATAATTTTTCTTTTAAAATTTTTATTGAAATATTTCTAATTCAAATTCTTTGAATTTTATTTCATTTTCATCAAATTTTACATTTTTGTTAAATTATCAAATTTTGGTCGAATTTGTTAGGTTTTCGTGTTATGTTTATATTTATATCGTGCGGATTTTGTTGCTTTTTGTTATTATTTTAATTTATTTTTATGTTCATTATTTTATATGTAATTGTCTTCTTTCTCATATTTTGATAGGGTTTAATTGGTGTTTTAATAGGTTTGAATTTAAATCTGCATGTTATATTTGCATGTGTGTTACCGATTCACTTAAACATTTACAAGGCCGTTTGTGTTCTGGCCCAACATTATTATGATTTTTTATGTAAATTTCGTGCGGTTCTTGATGCATTTTGTATTTATTTTATTGTACTTTATGTTTTTGATTTTATATTTATTTATATTCTCTCAGCTTTTAAAATGTTTAGTTGGTGTTGTATATTGTATTTTAAGTTATCTTGGTGCTGGGTTTTCGTGCTGTATTACTGATGCATTTAAACAATTCTCAAGGCTAATTGTGTGCTGGCCCAACAATTTAGTTAAATTATTTTTTTACAAGTCCATAAATTAAAGAACATTAAGCTGAATGTCAGCATAATGGGCTGCCAAAACTTAGGAGAATGTACAATTAATTGTCCGCCCGAATTTTGGGAATTATTGCATATATTTATTTGAGAAAATTGATATAAAAGAGAAGGCAAATAAAACAAAGCGCTACTTAGTCGAAGAAGAAATTTGAAATAATTTTAATTTGAGAAAGGAAGGAATTGGAAAGTGGATAATACCCAAGAAACAAAGAAATCATATTGTGTTTGATTTAACAAAAGTGATACCTATCGGGTCTTTACTGAAAGTGTAACGATTGAGCTGATTTAAAAATTGTATCAAATTGAAAATAGTGAAAATAAATATTATTTTGTTGGGAGTTTTCTATTATTGATGTGATTTGTTTTTGGATTTGATTTGATTCGGATCGGCTTTCAGCTCCGTTGACTAACTTCTTAATATCTACAAAGATTTTTAAAAACACACTAGGAGTCAGAGATTTACAGACTTTTAAAACAAACATGCAACAATATTTTTATATTTTCTCTTTCCACTAAAAGTCTCGAATCTGTTTTACCTTCTTATGTCTTTTCTTGTTGTGTTTTATTTTAGATTCTTACTGCTGATTAAATTTTAAATTCACTTTTTGTACTTGTTTTTGGTACTGTGTTAAACCTTTACTAAAACAATTGTCTCTTATTACCTTCTGAAATCAGTATTTGACCAATTAATAGAAAAAACGTGGATAGACAAACAATATTGAAAATTTGTTTTATAAAATCCAAAAAAATATTAGTTTTTAATATATCATTTAAATATTATTTTTGGGAATTTCTCTCACAATGATATTTTCTGTCCAAATATTTGGATTGACTATGAACATCTTCTTTGGATTATTAGTTTATTTAAACAAACACTATTAGTGCCCAGTATTGCTCCAACATCTTTGGGTCGCGGTTTTCTCCCAATATCATTGGGCGCGGTTTTTACACAAATGCAAAATAAATATTATTTTGGTTTTTGTTTAATTTTATCTACGTAGTCTTCATAGTATTCAAGAAAATATAATAAATTATCGAATTGTTATTATAAAATTGATTCATCTTTTTTGTAAATGATTACAAAATTAATTGGCGCAGATTCTCTTAAGATTCCGATGTTTCAAATTATTGAGGAAACTTCATTTGAAATCGAATTATCCTTCAACCAGGAGAATAGATTCTCCAATAATTTCCACTTGGTCACCTTGCACCAAAATTGTATTTCAAAAACTGCCCACGTGAAAAAAGTATGCGAAAATTATCGCTACCTATTGGAAATGGAGAATAAATTGAATCAACTTTCTTCATCGTTAGGTAAATCAGTTCTTTACAAAGTATGGAAAAAATTGACTTTGGAGCTTTTGTTTTCTCAAAGATGGGAACATGAATATCAGTTAACATTGGATGAGAATATCAAAATAGTTTTCACTGAAGAACTGCTTCACTCGTTTAACATTGGTAAGCTTAGCAGTGTTTCCAGTTTGAAAGATTTGAGGAATAATAAGTACATAAGAATGTTACCAGAACGTACTCAGCAAGACCTGGATGTTCTCAATTGCATAATTTGTGACAAATTGTATATCATGTTATCGCCTCTCAAAGGTTGTAATGAGAATAATTGCATTTACTTATTCGTAAACCATACGATGGCTGGACAAATAGAATTAAGTCTTTGCAAAGAAATTGAAAGTTTTGAATATAAAACCGAAAAGGTTTCTGAAAAAGAAATTTATCCAAAGGTTTATGAAAGCTCTTTTAAGCTCTTTTCCATAGGAAGTATGGATGATAATTATGGGTGATTCATCAAGAAATGGTTCACATCAATGAACTGGCCAGTGAACCCTTCGACCTTAAATCATCAAAATTGTACGAGTCGGGTTTTAGCACTTATTCAATGGAAAGATTATCGTTGTTAGATATACAAGAAAATATTTTTCATTTTATGACATCTTTAGACCTGGTTGTTTGCAGTGAGGTCAAGAAGCAATATTTATTAAACGGGAAACTAAAAACTTATAAAAATCTTTGGAAAGGAATATTATATCTGCTGAGTATGGGCTTGTCTATAAATGAATATGGGCTTTACGTTTTATATAAAAGTCTTAAATGATTTATTTGAACATAAAATTTATATTATTTAGAAAAGAAATAAATTGTAAATTTTAAAATATATAAATTATGTCTAATTAAATTTTGGGTCATTAGATGAAGGTGCGTGATTAAAAGACTTAGCGGCCCTTCATAACTTGTGGTGGGTTACTGGATTTTTCTCTCGCCTCTTTTATGTAACTTCTCATTGATTTATTCTAATCTTATCCTAGGGACGTTGGGAATGTTAATCGAATGTTATTGGTCATTGATATTAGAGTCTTTAAGTTTTATCGGAATTATTATGGCTTGACTATCGTAAGTTTTTTGATTATAGAGGGCGATTTTTGGCTTTACTTCGTAATTTTTGATCATTAAGCAAAATTTCTTTTAATTAACAACCTGAAGTTATAACTAATACCCTGCATAATAATAATATCAAGTTATAATTATAGTTAATAATACGGATTTTCGATTAGCCATAGAAATTTTTAAATAATAATGTGACTCCATAAATAATAATATGACTGTGTAATTAACATACAAATTGTATAATTGAGCGCATGATTTCCTAACTACTAATACGAATCTATAGCTAATAATTAATAGTAAAGTTAAAATTTAATGACGTGAATTTATAGTTATTATTAATAGTATGAGTTGATAATTGATAATATGAACTTATAGTAAGGGTTTATAATCGATAATATGAATTTATAATTAATAATATGAATTTACAATATGGATTTATAATCGATAATATGAATTTATAATTACTAATATGAGTTTACGACACGGATTTATAATCGATAATATAAATTTATAATGGATGACATAATTTAGCAACATGAATTTATAGCGAATAACAACGATTTCATTTTTATTTAATTACCCGTCACCTTCCCTTAATTGACCCTAGGCGCATTTTGTGTTTATATTATATTTAGTGAGTGCCCACTGGACTACTCGGTGTGATGATTTTGAGCCGTATGTAGAATAATTTAGGTCGAATTTACAGAAACCGAGAAACGAGGAAGTAGCCAAAAGACCCCTTCCTTATTTCTCCTTTCTCCTATACGGAATAGTATTGACGTTCCAACCCCTGCGTTCCGTACGCCGGGTCTTTACGGGCACAGATCATCGGCGATATTCCACGCACTTACACGAATCTGAATTGTATGTTGATTTTACTAACTTGCGACGTGTCTTGGCTGTGGGCCGGAAAAATTTCGACAAAATGATTAATTAATTTCATAAAAACATATGTTAACATTATAAATATTTATTAATATTAAAAGTAAAATACAAAATTACTTGACCATAACAATCCATTAAAATTTCATAAAAAAATACATCTCCCCCCACGCCGACATCCAAGCAGAGCTCTACCGAGGTTGCGAGGATATGACGTGGGGAGAGAGTTCCAAATAAAACTACTTCTCACCTAAAATAAAATAATTCGCAATAGGTTTTCAAACAAAATTCAAAAATGATTTTTGATTCAAAAATGGTGTCAAAAGTGGTTTTGAAATAACTAAGACTTTATTTTTCAAAATTGGTTAAATTTTATGTGAAAATGTATCGGTATTTATACCTATTTTCTGTCCCTAACCTCGCATGTTAATTTTGATGTAGTAAAGCAAAATTTGACCTTGTTATTTTCTAGTGTATTCTATTCTTTATTTTTATTATTTTTTAATTTATTTTAATAATTTTTTATTTAGAATTTTTTTTTGAATTATTTTTAATTCAAATTCTTTGATTTAAATTTCATTTTCATGAACTTTTATTAATTTATCAAATTTTGTCAAATTTGTTGGGTTTTCATGTTATGTTTGTGTTTGTATCGTGCGGATCTTGTTGCATTTTGTTATTATTTTAATTTATTTTTATGTTTATTATTTATATGTAATTCTCTTTTTCTCATATTTGGTAGGGTTTAATTGATGTTTTAATAGGTTTATTTTAAATTTGCTTGTTAGGTTTGCATGTGTGTTACCGATCCATTTAAACATTTTCCAAGGCCGTATGTGTTCTGGCCCAACACTTGTAACTTTGAAAAGTCAGTCATTTAATATCTATGTTTAGATAGATCTGTAGAAGCCTGTTGAAATTATCAAAAAGTAATAAGTAAAGCAGTAGGAATTCGGTTAAAATATGATAAATTTTTTAAAAATAATAAAGAATTTTTAAATGCAATATTCACTATCTGTACGTCATCTCAAAAGAAAAGGATATAGCAATAATGGTGATATATTTAGATCACTTGCTTTGGAATGACGTTATGCACGTTATATGTACCGAATTCTTATTTAACACATGCTGGACACCTGATGGGAATTAGGTTAGGTTGGTGTGCATTGGTGGAACTTATGATTTAAAATGAAGGTGTACCTGCTATATGAATGACTTCACTATGATTTATTGATCGATAATGATTAAATGCTTGTATTTATTAAACTTCATGATGAAAATATGGAATGAAAAATTTTAATGAACTTTATACGTTTGGTGGGTTACTGGGTTTTGATGCTTGTTTTAAACGTTTTTGTATTTACCCTGGTAACGCCATATAAATATTACTCTGACTACCACTCAACACCGTTGCTAGGCAACGTTGGAAATGTGTTCGAGTGGGTGGATTGCCCGCAAAAAGTGAGCGCTATTACTAATGCTGTAATTGCTCGGACAATCCTTGGGTCCAACGAGCTGAAAATTAGTTTTAATAATAGTTTTAATAACCTTCCTGATCTTTCCGAGTTCTGTAGCTAGATTCTCCGCGATTATTATTGGATCGTTCGTACTCTTGCAGTGCCTTGGAGTAATTCATAATTGCAAATAAATAAAGACCATTATCGTGGTGTACCGATTTTATATGTCGCCTAACTATTGCCACGTCATGGGGGTGAGTGGTGTGACATTTAGTGTGTAATAACTATTGTTGAATTTATTTTGTGCACTGCAATTAAAATTCCAGTAGTTCGGTTTTCTTACTATTGATTTTTGGGTGGAATCGTCAATAATGTTTCTATTCTGTGTGCAGAAATATTTCGGTGTGCCTGTTGTGTATTAGTCGTCATTATTTATTTTCCTGACCTGTATTGTCTTAATGATTTTCTCTATTCTCTGGGCAGATTGTCCACGTGGCAGTTAAACTTCCATTTATAATGCCCATCTCCATGGTAGTTTAGATAATAAGACAGTGGAATTTTTTTCGTTTCGGTCTCTTGGGCGACTTATTATTATTACAGCTCGTGGATTCGGCTGGGAGGTAAACTTCCTATCTCTATGCGAAAGTGCTTCATTCAACAGACGTCCATTTTCTCGGGGTTTTCTCTCAAAGTAGATCGACGGTTCACTCAATGAATACCTGACGATGGCAACATGGATTTGGACTCTCTACCAGCCCAGGCGTCTTCATCAACATCGCGTTCGCGTATGTGCCCGAGGTGGTAAATAAAAATGCTGCTCTTAATCTCTTTATTGGGGTTTTTATTTAGTGTGTGGAAATATGGTTACTATCTGAATTTATCGTTCCTTATTAATTATCGAGTAGATTCAGCATGAGTGAAATTGGGTAACGATTAATTTCCATCGGGGTTTAATGTTACAGTATACTAATTTTAGATATCCTGTTACGAGCAATGGGCTCCTTTTTCTGAGAATTCGATGCGTCCTTAGCGTAGCGAAGATTTTTAACGACTAATTATTTAATTCTGAGTTATCGGTTGCATTTGTTAAAATGATTCAATGATAATACCTAGTGCAGTTCTTTATTGTTAAAATAGCTTATTTTATTTCTAATATTAGTTCTCATCACGGTCACTCCCTCTAGCTTTAGTTCGAGAATTATCCTATAATTAGATACCGCTTTTGTCGTTCTAATATTCAATATTGTTCCTACTTGGATGGGTTCGGAGTATTGTATTAACTAGCTGAATTGTCAATAGACAACAGGGTTTCTTATCGTACTCCTATTTTACTATACCCTCCAGGTTTTCCTTTTATCCCTTAATTAACTCGGTGTTGGTCGTACGGGGAATCTATTTTCTAGCACATCCATACCTCAATGTCGTATCTACCCTCTCTACGTCCTAGGGTGGTTTCTTCCCCATACTACGCACGATTTGGATAAACTGCTGCGTACCCATGACCGAAATCATGTTGGTACTGTACGCAACAGCCGAATGCCATTCGAGCAGGTGAGCGCTATTACTAGTGCTACTCCTTGAAGGACCTTCGTTTCCCAGTCACTTGCTGCCGATAGAAGGTCTTATGCATTTTACTCTAGAATTCATAGCCTCAGTGAACCCTGGGTTTACCTTTCTGCGGAGCAACAATCGTGAGAGTTCTCTTTATGATTCTCTTCTGACCTCCGTATAATACTGTCTCTTACAGCCCCTTCTCCGGATTATGGCTAGTATCTTACTAATATTAATTAACAACATTTACAGTTAAGAAACGAAAATGAAATGGAATCCGAAACTTGAAGATTTATTGATACGGCAAAACTACAACAAAAACATAAAAGATGACTAAGACATAAGCTAAATCAGAATGAAAATGGATGGCACATTGTGTTTCTGTAAACATTCGAAGAAGGTCGTCACTTTGATGATATAGTCAGGTAACTTATGCGACGATGAAGCTGATTCAGAAGGTCCTTGCTTTTACTCGTCCGCATCGATGTCTGTTGGGAAACACCGACGTTTCGCTGGTCGATACTGAGGAGGATTTACGTTAATGCTGAAATCAATTCGAGAGGAAGGTCCTGGTTCGTCTGGGAGAGGAAAGCGTTCCGGTAACCTGCCCGTTAGAACAGCGATTTCATTGGGTTCTAGGCCCATCCGTTCTAGAGATCGGTTTGATGCCGGAGTCTCGTTTTCATCATCCACTAAGTCAATGTGGATGGATCTGGCTGGCGAGCGAAAAACGACACTGGGGGCATATAATATATCTGCTTCAGGATCAGGGAACTCGAATTCCTGATACGGGGCGGGAGATCCTGGATCGAATAAGGAGCACTACTTGGCTCCGTCGAGCTGAAGAGATTTGCGGCTCTACGGCGTTGTTCGCGACGGCGACGGTTGCGATTTGGTCGTTGTCTGGCTGCTCCTGTACGGGTTCGACCACGGAAATTTGCGGGAGTTCGGTGATGGAACGACCTGATATTGTAGGAATTGGCGGGGGTATCTCCAGGGGGAGATGCTGTGCTGGAATAATATTTAACTCCCGAGCCAGGACGCTTCCAGGAATGCGAGCCCGGAGTTCGGAGTTGGTGAAAATCTGACGGAGCGTTGTCCCCTGCTCCTTTATAAAGACTCGCTGACTGCGAGATTCGATGATTAAATCATTTCTCGCCCGAGATAGGCGAGAGATTTTTTGATACAATTTCCTGGCGGCATCGGGTTAGAGCCAAGTTCCTTTGATCCTTTGGTATTTTTCCTTAAGAGCTGTATGTTCTCTTTCCAGTTCTTCCAATCGTTGCCTGGTAGCGACAATCGATGGAGACAGGCGCGGGATCCTCTGAAGATTATTAAGACTAGTCATCTAGATAAGGTGAATGAATAAGAAGATTGTTCGAGTATGTTCTAGTTCGATAAAAATTATACACTGTCAGGGAAAAACAGGGTCGGAAAATTTATAGTTACAACGACATTTATAATAATAATAATAATAGTGATTTTATCGTTGGTAATTGTACGGTTAAAGGTACCAATAACACTGGTAGTAGGGCTCATAGTGATCGGCGGCGATGATTTTAATAGCCATGTTAAGAATTTTAACTAAAATAAATGTGCTAACGGTGTATTTGTGGGTAATAATCACTAATAAGGATACCGATACGTGAGTAAATACGTATTTGAATTTACGGATAATAATGATTTTAAAGGCATAGTCATAATACTGACAATGACAATAATGAATATACCAGTAATAATACTAATAATAATAACGATAAGCTAATCATGATAATAGTAATATTAATAATAATGCTAAAAATAATAATAATAATAATGATAATAATAATAGTCATAATAATAACAGTAAAAATAATAATAATAACAATAATAATAATAATAATAATAATAATAACAATAATAATAATAATAATTGTGAGTATCCTTATAAGGGAAATCAATAAATGATATTATTAGCAGTAGTCGCTGACTATGTCGTTGCTCACAATAATTCTGTCGACTCAGCCGACAATAGTTATATTGTCAGTCCACTTTATCGGTGTCATGACTATGATTATCAGGAGAAATTTTTCATAAAATTAGCGGTAGTGTACGCGCTGCCAGTGACAACGTGATCAATGGATTTATGATGATAATAACGAAAAGTTGGAATCGCCGTAGAAACAAGGCTCGTGTTGTTGTACTGATTAGATGACGGACGCGGATGCTATTCGGGATATAATTTCCATCGATTAATCGATGATCTATAGAAGATTTCATCAAGATCACTCCCTTTCCATATGTATCGAGGTTGAAAACAAAGGGATTCAATATTCGTTGCCTTATCGAAACAAATGGGAATGGCTTATACTTATTGGGTAGGGTGTATTGCTAAGCACTTCACCATATCTATGATTTCGCCTATTTGTGGTTCCCACCGAAAATCGTTCCTGTCAATTATTCAAGTAGAACTCGGATTACGACATTTCTTATGTGTGGCAGTCGACTTCGGTACTCCTATTCGTGTGGGATTGATGACTTTTTCTATGGAATCAGGGCTACGGGTACTGTCGCTTAGATCTCGTATATCAACAGAAAATCGCCCTATCTATATTTCTACTACGTTGGAATTACGTCTTTCTATGGCAGTTCTCAAAAATGGACATCTCTATGGACATAAATTCAAGGTTTACTTTCTCGTCCGACAGGGATCACACTTTCCTTGCGGGAGAAAACATGGAGATCTTGATGAGTGACAATTTGTGTGCGAGCGTGTATATCCGTCGATGGTAATTAGTACTTAGTTTTCAATATCATTTTAAATAAAAATCTGACACTTCCCTTTTTATTATTTTATTTTGAATTATTAATTTTCCCATCATTTCTGAATCTAGACTTATCCCTTCTTCCCAATTTTACTCGTATTATCATTCGAGGCATAACAAATAGTCCTATGAGATCGCCGAGCGATCTTCCCTAATTCCCCTACCTGCAGTTGTACTTCCTTTGATTTTAGTTTTTTCTGCTCGTTCCGGCCACTTTTCAGTAGCCGCTACGAGGCGTTCAACGATGCACTGCGTGGAGGTCCTGTGCAATTGCCAGACCCTACTGCGTACGACCGAGGTTTCAATGGGACACAACCCACGAGCACAACTAGGGAACTTAATCCACCAGCCGGCACGCGATCCGTCCCATTGATAGCTATTCAAATACTATACATATATATTGATTTTTTAGAGGGCCTCGTAAATAGGATAATAGATACGTATATATATAAATTCACAAAGGAGTTAAACAAAACATTATAGACAAGCATATAAAATTATATTAGCATAAAAAGAGAAATTTAATACACACAAACTCCTTACTTTAAAAGATTTTCGTAAATGATTTGGACAAATGTAAAATTTTCAAAAGCATAAGTTAAAAGTAATGAAATTTGTCACTGTGTATATACTGTTTTCGTGCGTGTGTGCGACCAATGAGCGATTTTTCGCCGTTTTTAGGGCTTTTTAATTATTGTATTAATTTTAAACTATTTTTATTATTTTTGTGTATTTTTCCTATTTTTTGATATATAATTTATATTATAGTTAGATTTTATTTTTATTACTATTTTCTTATAATATTATTTTTAGCCCTTATTATTTGTTTTCTGGTCGCCACTTCTGCCTGTGTTTTTTCTAAACCTTCTTTTGCAAGGTTTTGGCAGTTTATTTTACTTTTTGTATGTTTCTGTGTGCGGCTGTATGCTTTTATGATTTTATTTAATTATTTGTTTTTATTTAATTTTGATATATTTTTAATTTGTTTTAATTAATATGTTTTTATTGATTTTTAGTATCTTCTTGTGGTGCGTGCTTATGTACAGTGACTTATTTCATTACCCTTAGTTTTTGTTTTAATTTTTATTAACATTTTTGTTTAAATTGTGGCTCTGAGCCCAACATCGGGATTAATTTATTTTTTAATTAAATTGGGTCAAGGAGCTTTCTATGCTAATTTTTTACTGGGCCACTATTATAGGGATTCCTACACTAATCGGAGGACACTGTAATCGCTACGTTTCACCTTCCTGTGCCCTGAGTTTATGTCAACATTAAGAGTTACTTTACCGGGTTTAGCGCTTCTTTAACCTACGAGTCGGAAACTTACCCTATCATTTTTTTACGATAATTTGCCCTTACGGTATCGATTTACAGATGCTAGTACTCACTCGTTAATCGGAGTCTTACATATTATTTCATGGATATTAACAATTAACTTTACTGATATTATTGCTTATTTATTAAATAAATGATCATAGCAACGATTTTTAGCACCCGTTCCCGTTAATCCACTTTATTTGACCTTAAGATCGTTTTCTGTTCATGTTAGAATATTACGATTGCCCAATTCGGTGTGATGATTTTAACCGACAGTCATTTATAATTTTAGGTCGAAATTTTAGGAAATGGAATGCAGGGGGCAGCCAAAAGACTACCTCACCACTTCCCAATTTCCCCTATAACGGATAATATTGACGTTCCAGCTACTGCGTTCTCACGCCGTAGCCTTCACGGGCACAAGCTATTGGCGGACTTACACCGCGCTTGCACAGTTTGGTTGGGATGTGTAGATTTTATTGTCTTGCGGTGATGTGTCGGTTGTGGGCCGGGAAAATTTCGAAATGAGTCATTTTTATTAAGACTTTTATTGAATATAATTGGGATAATACATCGTAATAATTGGTATTCATCATGTTACACATCTCACATTCAAACCTTTCCCCACGCCGACACCTCAAAAAGAGCTCATATGAGGTTATCTCGGTGGGACGTGGAGAACGTTTTCCAAACGTTTCTTCACTCACATTGAAAAATATCGTAGAAATTGGTTACTACTGGTGGGTTACTGGGTGTTGATGTTTGTTTAAATGTTCTTATGGTTTCCCCGGTAACGCCATATAAATATTTTCTAGCTACCACTTGGCACCCGTTGCTAGGCAACGTTGGAAATGTGTTCGAGTGGGTGGATTGTCCGCAAAAGGTGAGCGCTATTACTAATGCTGTAATTGCTCGGACAATCCCTGGGTCCAACGAGCTATCGTTAGAAGATTTGTGCTCGCTTTAAATCATTAGGTCCCCTTCTCTTAGTGGCGAGTTTTATAACCGGTATTTACCAATACCCCTGATTTGAAGCAAAATTAATAAATATATTAATTAAACTAATTAACGATCGAACAACGACAAAGGTTTAATTCAGCCGCATATCACTTTTACACAGGGTAAGATTCAGATTCGGTTCGTAGTCTGGGTTGTATTCAGTAATCGCGCGGCTCGTCTTTTAGCCCGCTCTTTGCGTCCTGGCCGATAGCTGTTTGTAATGGTTGTCGGGGTCGAAGGTACGGTTGTTGTTTGGGTGGCCGTCGCTTCCCGGTAAGCCAGTTGGGCGGGGGCGAAGACAAGAGGGTACGTTACCGCAGCTTCCTCTTGACAAGCAGATAAGGCCACTTCTAACCCCTTCACTTGGGTCTTTAGGTTTTGATTGAGTTGCCTTTCGTCTGCCCACCCCTTTTGGGCGGCAGTGAGTCTTTGGTAAAGCACCTTGGCCTTTTTGGGCGCCATCCAGATGGCCTTTGTTTGTTGTATTTCCGCGGTCAGCTGAATGATCTGTTCGTGAAGGTCCTTGTTAGCCTTCCGGGCGTGTGCGAGTTCGGTTTGCAATATCCGCAGGGGTTCCATTCTATAATATCCAATATCTATATAAAATCTTTAATTGACTCAATCTTTCTACATATGTAGTTAACTTAAACATAGTTTGGAAATATTCCAGGATTACAAAAACAAGCAAAATGAAAACTCCGGCAATTATTTTTATTATAATAATATTTGTCAAAAATCTACAATCACTGGTCCGGATGATCATAGCTGTTCCAGGGATTTTCTCAACCATTCTTCCGCCGAGTAACCCGAGACTACGAATACGGGTTTTCTCGTATTCCTCACCGGTCCGTGGTTGGGCGGCGGCGCCTCGCTATAAGTTTTCATGATTCTCCCCGCAGCGACGTCATCTTCCACGTTGGCCAGGTATTGCCTGACCCGGACCACGTGAAGATTTACCTGTCTTTGGTGCGCTTCTAGTCGGTCGAGGAGCTCACGGGCGTGTCTTAGAATTTCGCGAGCCGGATATTGTTCGTCTTTTCGATCATCGGTCAATGGAAATCGCTGGTCTATTCCCAGCATCTGACCAATCGTTTGGCTAGGCCCTCTTGGAGATGGCTCCTCGTAGCCCTTTGCTCATCGTAGTAGGCCCCGAGCCTGTCTCCATTCGTCCGCAATGCCGGTGGGACCCACATGAGAGCTCCTGATGTATCTACAATGTGATTATTTTAACGACATTTCTAATTATGTGAATAAATGGGTTAAAAACGCTCTTAAGAACAGTTCATTAGCTACCATGATAAGTTGAAATCTGTTAGCAGGTGTGAAGTAAATCCGGTCAAAATCATTGGGTGAATATCGCAGAAATTATGGAATTTAGTACGCTTGCCTAATTTTGATCGTTTGATTTAGTCGATGATAAATTTTATTCGGCATGAAAATCGAAATTAACTGGGGTGAAATTGTTGTTGTTAATTATTTTTAAAGTGTATGGGTTTATAGACCAGTAGGATATGGTTGTGATTAGGTTTGAAAATGAATTTGTAGGAATCTTTTCACCAACCCGCTGAATACTGATATTTACGGAATTACAACTTTAGCTTCTCAATTCAAGGATAATTGCCCTAGTTTTGATGTTCCTGGTAACATTAACGATGATATGAAAGCTCTTTCTGCTACACTTTAGAGATTTTTATATTTAGGTTTCCTATTAACAGACACTCCCAACCGGCTAACTATGGGGATTAATAGTAATAATGATAATTAAAAAGGAAAAACTGACATTAATATAATAGGGTGAGTAAATTCTACCGTAAGTCATGATGTCAAAAAATGAAGAGTAATAATATGAACGGGTTAAATCAAATCGATTAATTATCGGGGTTAATAATAGTGAAGATGATTGATGATATATTAGTACAAGGATAGCATGGTTGATAATTTTCATAATAATTAATGATGTTGAAAATAAGGGGTGATAATAATAATGTTGAAGGAGTCAACTAAATGGGTTCGTTATCTTAGTTACTGACACGAGAATAATGACATTGATGGGGCCGAATTCGGAATCCTTATGGCGATCTAAATTGTGAGAATTTCCTAGAGTATAGTTTTCAAATATGTCGACATCATTTGAGAACCGTCGAGAGTCAAATTTTCGTGGAAATGGGTGGAGGTCGTGTGGCGATTACGGGAAAATTCAACTCGGTAACACGCGTGAGATTGATTGGATAAAAGGAAAATATTAAAATACTTAATTGTATTTAAAGAAAACCTTTTAAGTATTTATTTAATCATTACTATTTATCATTTGATAGCCAAAGATATCATATGAAATTCTTACCCTTAGTTCGTAAATCGAGATCTATTACTGCCCCGTCGTTGGGTAACTTATCCGAGGTCTCCTCATCATTCCAGACTCGTTGGGAATTCATGTTACAGTAATTTTCCAAAAATTCTGTTCGATTGTGATTATTGACAGAATTTTATTAAAGCGACTGAATGGGTATGTCTCATGCATGCTTACTAGTGTAGTCATTAGTACACTGTGCCTGGTAGTGGTGTGTAAGTAATTGATCAATCTCCAGTTAACTTAATCATTTCGTAGAAAGTCGAAATCACTATGGATTTGTAGTAGACTATTTGGGGATCTGCCTGGTGTGTCGAAAATTAATATTTATTTTAAGTGTTGTAGTAGTTCGATCGGGTGACTAACAATCCGGTTTGTTTATTTTAATTACGTTTGGTTTTATTGATTTTATCTATAGATTCGTCTTGTTGGAATCAGGGATTTGGATGAATTTTCATGGTCAAAATCATTAATTAGTATCTAGTAATACGTATATTTTAGCTATTGATTTTTTAACCCTTTTTAGCGAATTATTTATGAATATTATGAAAATCTTTATCACTATTCTAATCTCGAGTTGGTAAACAGAAATTTTATACGGGATGTTTAATTTCTGGGTCATGAAAACTGATGGGCCTTCGTCTTCTTGGTTGCATAGGTGATAAAGGGTATTCAACTTTATAAAATTTCTATCCAGATTTTTAGGGATGTCTCTTTCGTTTGCTTTACTAGTGGCGAAGATTTGGAAATTATATTCCTTAGGCATTCGGGACGTACTAGTGGCTTCTATTAATAGTAGGTATGGTTCCGTAATTAAGTTCTGTTACTGAGTTCTTAGTACATTTAGGGATTTTTAATAAAGGAAAAACTATTTAACTTCAACCTGTGGGAATCAAATGAAAACCTCACTATTCGTCCTGAACTTTCCGTGGATTTTAATAACGGATTATATTCCATAACTATGTGGGTTGTTCTAGCGAATTTGGATATATATTACTTCTATTAGTTAACGCTAATTTAATTCGAATTTTCCATGGCTACTAATCGGATTATGCCCCTTGGGTGGCAATTAATATGTTGTAATTAATTACGATGGTTTCGGAGTTTCATTTTTTTTCTTTTATAATCTTTATTTGGATCTACAGTTTAGTTGAGTTCGTAAGAGCAACTCGGGATTATTAATGGTCAAAGGTTTAGAGTGGTCGTTCAATATTTATGACTGTCAATTAAATTATTACCCATCGTTTACAATTTATGACTATCTGGATTTATAATATTAGTTAAATTTACAATTAATTTCAAGAGTTATAACAACAATTTCATTTATAATTCCCCGTTACTATCCCTCAATTGACCTTAGGCGCATTGTGTTCATATTATATTTAATGAGTGCCCACTGGACTACTCGATGTGATAATTTTGAGCCGTATATAGAATAATTTAGGTCGATTTTAAAAAAATCGAGAAACGAGGAAGTAACCAAAAGACCACTTCCTTATTTCTCCTTTCTTCTATACGGAATAATATTGACGTTCCGATCCCTGCGTTCCGCACGCCGGGTCTTCACGGGCACAGATCATCGGCAATATTCCACGCACTTACACGAATCTGAATAGTGTGTATGATTTTACTGACTTGTGATGCGTTTTGGCTGTGGGCCGGAAAAATTTCGACAATTAACAAATAATTAATGAAAACAAAATGATTTTTTGCATTATAAATATTTTATTAATATTAAAAACAATATAACAATTAATTGTCCATAACGAAAAGTCATACAAAAATACTACTCTCCCCACGCCGACATCCAAGCAGAGCTCTACCGAGGTTGCGAGGACGCGACGTGGAGAGAGTTTCCAAATAAAACTCTCACTCATCTAAAATTAGATTTTTAAAAAGCTGTTTTATTAGTAAAACGGTGTAAAACGATTTAAAAACGATTTAAAACGATTCTTAAAACGATTTTTAATTTTGTAAAAATGAATCGGTATATATACCTTTTTTTCTCCTTAACCTTGCGTGTTCTTTTTGATTTAGTAAAACAAAATTTGACCTTGGTATTTTCTAGTGTATTCTAATCTTAATTTTTATTATTTTAATTTAATTTGATAATTTTTTATTTGAAATTTTTATTGAATTATTTCTAATTCAAATTCTTTGATTTTAATTTCATTTTCATGAAATTTTCATTTTTTGTTAAATTATCAAATTTCGGTCGAATTTGTTGGGTTTTCGTGTTACGTTTATATTTATATCGTGCGGATCTTGTTGCTTTTTTTGTTATTATTTTAATTTATTTTATGTTTATTATTTTATATGTAATTGTTTTTCTCTCATATTTTGATAGGGTTAATTGATGTTTTCATAGGTTTTGAATTTAAAGCTGCATGTTATATTCGCATGTGTGTTACCGATTCATTTAAACATTTACAAGGCCGTTTGTGTTCTGGTCCAACACTACTGGCTAAGACTGGTTGAGTTTTTCGTTACGAAACTGATTCGAGTTTTCTTTGAAAACTGATAAAAATTCTGTTAGAATGAATCGGTATATATACCTATTGTATGACCCTAACCTTGCGTGTTAAATTTGATATAGTAAAACAAAATTTGACCTTGTGATTTTTTAGTATATTCTAATCTTAATATTATTATCTTCGTGATTTAATTTAAAAATTTTATTTTTTTTATTTTTTAATGAATTGTTTCCAATTCAAATTATTTAATTTAAGTTTCATTTTCATGGACTTTTGTTTTTTTTTTGGAAATTGCCAAATTTCGGTCAAATTCTCATGTTCCCATGTTATTTTTATGTTTCTTTTGTGCGGATCTTGTTGCACTTTGTTATTATTTTGTGGGGTTAGTGGTGTGGATGACCTTCACCCCAAACATACAAAATAGTTCTTGCTCCCACCAATGGTTACCCGTTGCTAGGCAACGTTGGTACTGTAACCACTGGTCACAGGACGTCCAAAGGTGAGTTTCGATATCAGAACTGCTAAGGGTTAGTCCTATGTCGGGTTCAGCGGACTGCCGTTAGAAGGCCTATGTCCGTCTTCTATTTCAGGTCCCTTTATTACTTTCTATTTAATACTTTTCTTTTCTATATTTATTTACACATAGTAACATAATAAACTAAACAATTTTTATTTAATATCGAACAAATCAAATTATCATCAGACGTGATTTTATTATCTCATTTGGCCACTCCTTGGGCCTGTCTTCGCAATCGCTCGGTTCGACCCGGTCGAGTGTGTGATCTGGGTTTCTTGTTAGTTGATTGGGCTTTTTCTTGGTCGCAATAGGCTAATTGTGCCGGAGCGAATACCAGAGGGTAAGTTACTGCACTTCCCTCCTGGCACGCCGACAGGGCGACTTCCAGTCCTTTGATTTGTGTTCGCTGAGCCTGGTTCAACACTCTTTCCTCTTTCCAGCCCTGCTGTGCGGCAGTGAGGCGCTGGTACAATGCTTTCCTTTTTTCGGGTTCGGCCCAGGTGGCTCTCAGCTGTTGTATCTCTCGACTCTGTTGTAGGAGTTGGCGATGTAGGTGCTGATTTTCTCGTCTAAGTTCTTTCAACTCTTGATGTAATATTTTCGTGGCTTTCATTTCTAAAATTATAATATTTAAATGATTAGTCATTTACAATGTTGATTCAATCCTATTGATCCTCTCTCTTAATTATTTTTACGATGTATTATTGGCTGCGTCTCATGCGTCTCAGTTGGTTGGTGTTAACTCTCTGGTTGGTCAAACAAAAACGTTCTATCTTTTCCTACTATTTATTGTCTATAAAATATTTAGAAATTTATTGCAAAGGGGCAGAAAATTTACATTCTTTAGTTACACTAGTATCAAAGTAGTTAATTTATAAACTAAAAATTGAACAACCCGTGAAACATATACATTTATTGTTATCAAAACTAAAACATATCGGTTCAATTCATTTATGGTCATTGAAACGTTCGATTCTCCGATTGTTGTTATTGGAGTTCCACTGGGGATGTCTGCTCGCATACGTATGATCGCCAGTTTGACGGGATCCGAGTCGATTTCGAAGTTTCGACTGAACGAGTTTTTCCGGTAACACCAATTTAGTCGGTGCTGTCATCTGCATCAGCCTCGGGTCGTCTAACTCGAAGGACACTCCATATTCTGGCGGGAATCCATCGGTGCTCGGGATAGCTCCACTTGCGATGTCCCTGTTTATTTCAGCTAGTCGTTGTCTGGCTAACATCGCTTTCCGGTGGTATTTTCTTTCTAGCTCCTCCATCTTCATGGTCGCGAATTCGGCTCGCTGGCGGGCTTCTCGCGCTGGATTGTGGCCCGGCTCGCGTTTAATCGCGATACTTGGTAATTCGATCTCCTCGGCTTGGTATTCTGATCTTCTTGGCCAACTGGAGTCTCCATAGGTGGATAACAGATATCCGTTATCCCACAGCACTTGGCGGTATCGAGCGGCGGAAGCGCTCGGAATCTGTAGAGTCACTCGGGAATTGTCACTCCAACTGCCAGCTGTGTCTATATAATCTGAATAGGTAAATGGTCAATTGTGAACTTGTATCAGTAGAATTATTCATGGACAAGGGTACTCCGCGTTATGAGGCTAAGACATGATAGCTACAGGGTTCTATGGGGGTTAATTTTAGTGAAAATTAATGAATGTAAAATCGTGAAAATTACCTCGCTGGCCTTCCCCATTTGTCAAGAAGGTGTCGCTACTCGAGGGGTTCATCTGGTTAGTATTCTTCGTCCGTTTATAATTATGATCGGTGTTCATTGGTCGAGCGTTCATTTTTAAATATTTTTAAGATGGCATTCAAGATTTCGCCAATGCTTTTATAGCCAATGGCCAGGGTTTATGTCGGCATGTTCACTTCAAAGGTCTATTATCTAGTTACATTTTTTATTTAATCAGTTCGATTCAATTCATCGATGATTTTCACTATTTAATTATGATCTTATATTGGTTTATTGGTGGGTAAATAAGTTGTTTCACGTCGCTATTTATTTAGTATCTGTCATCTAATTTTTCTGACTAATGCTTGTGGTCCGTAAATCGTACTCTGTTGACTTGGTCAATAATTTGACGTATGATTCGTGCAAGTATTATTTACTAAGATCTGCATCTCAATCATATTTATTCATCGTTGATCTTCCAAGATGGATTTAATTTTTGGCGTTATATTCAGTTCACATATTTGGATTTCTACTATCTCAACGTTGGATAATATCTCTCGTCTATAGCCAACTATTCGGGATCTAGGTTGTTCGACTAGCCGATTGGTGACGGATAATTCTCTGGTCGATGGTCGTGAACCGTACTATAAAATGGTTTAGTTTTTATTTATCTCCGTTTAGTCATTTATCCTTATTATGGTGTTCGATTATTCTTGGCTGCTTCGGACAATTAATCGTATTATGATGATCATCAGTTTATCTCGTCATAAGTTGGTTAATACATTTGCGCCTTGTTTGATTTATTATTATTATTTTATTGCCATTTTGTCATTATTGATAGTTTAATTATATCATTTAACTTATTCAATCATCAAATCACCCTTTGGTCAGGTAATCATACCTTTACCCTTCCATCTAATTCATCGATCATTTTCGAGCGGTTAACGGATCTATTAGTTACTTCTACTCTATCAATTTAGCCAGGTTCGATCCTTTTAACTATTTCTATGGTTTCGTATTCATGAACGCTATTATGTTGGCTTATCGGGGGATGATTTAATCGTCGATTTTTCGTAAAAAATTACTTTACTTTTTTATTTAAATAGTTCGATTATTAATTTTATTACCTCGTTAACCACGTCGGGTAACTTTGCTAAATTTATTCTTTTATATTTTGGTCGTAAAGTCAGTTAGGATTCCCTCATTTTATTTAGATTAATTTATTTACGTCGTTTCAAATTTTAAGTCCTAAGTTTTATTACGTTATGTCAAATTAATCGCAATTTAGTTGTTAAATTTATCTGCATCGCATCGGTTTCAAGTGCCCACTACCCGAGCCTTAATTTTAGTCCTAAGGTTCTTGTGTTCATATTAGATTTTACGAGTGCCCACTGGACTACTCGGTGTTATCATTTTAGCCGATGTATAATTCAATATTTAGGTCGATTTTACGGGAGATGGGTGAAAGAGATCCAGCCAAAAGACTAGCTCTCAATCTTCCCACCGCCCCTATAATGGGTAGAATATTTACGTTCGAGATCCGTTGTTACGCACAACAGAGCTCTCACGGGCACACACTATAGGCGGAGAAACCGCACTTACACAGTGTGACTAGTTGTGTTATGATTTTACTTTCTTGTGTGATGTATGGCTGTGGGCCAGAAAAATTTAGACTCATAAAGTTGAGGATTCGTTTTTTCATAATACATATATTTGTTGAAACAATTTCATCATTGTTCGTTCATAGTTCATACATATCAACATACGACAAGAGGTTCCCACACATACGATCAAGTAGAGCTTACATTAAGTTACTTGATTTCGCAGTATGAAAACAGTTATCGAGAGTTGCTCCTTTGAATAAAATTGCTCTTGCAAAAAGTAATTTATTCAATGAGTGAAAAGCATAAGCATTAAAACTTTGTGAAAATGGATTGGTATTTATACCTGTTCTGTGACCCTAACCTTGTGTGTTATTTTTTATGCGTTAAAAAAAATTTGACCTTGCCATTATGTGTCTAATTTATTGTTATTTTCCGATTTCTTTTACAATTTACTCATTAATTTTTAATTTCAATCATTTCTGATTAAAATTATTTTATTTTGTTCGACTTA
Source organism: Schmidtea mediterranea (assembly GCA_022537955.1). Lineage (NCBI taxonomy): Eukaryota > Metazoa > Platyhelminthes > Tricladida > Dugesiidae > Schmidtea > Schmidtea mediterranea. The sequence continues at coordinate 261,209,696 of CM039679.1, forward strand.
TTCATGGACTCTTTTAATTTTTGTAAATTGTCACTTTTTCGGTCAAATCTTTTGTTATCGTGTTATTTCTATGCCAATTCGTGCATATCTTGGTGCGTTTGTTAATATTTTAATTTAATTTTTTGTTTTCTATTTTATATGTTAAATTATGTGTTTTTCTCGCATTTTTAGGTGTTTATTAGGTGTTTATGGGTCTGATTTTAAAACGTGCGTGTTATGTGTGCGTGCTGTTTCCAATCCATTTAAACAAAAGCTTGTACTGGCCCAACAATTTTAATTTACTTTTATGTTTTCAATTTTATATTTAATTAGTTTTTATCTCGTATTTTAGCATGGTTAATTGATGTTTTATGGGTCTGCTTTTAAATCTGTGTGTTGTTTTTGCTTGCTGTTATCGATTCATTAAAACAAAATCGTGTCCTGGCCCAACAATAGGGATAAGGGTAAGAGAGATACTGTGTGGAAATTTAACATAACGAAGAGTTTACAGGCCATAGGAAAATCATTAATATGGACAACGACAAGAAGGACTATGGGAATAGACATAATGATAATTGATACAACAGTATAGATTAACATTCGAATGAGATAAGAGAAGAATGGGACCTTAAAATCGAAATCTAGCACAGGCCTTCTATCGGCAGCTCGTTGGACCCATGGATCGTTCGTTCAATTATAGTGTTGGGCCAGAACGTAAACGGCCTTGAGGAATGTTTAAATGGATCAGTAAACAACACACGCAAATATAACATGCAAATTTAAATAAACCTATTGAAACATCAATTAAACCCTATCAAATATGAGAAAAAAGAGAATTAAATATAAATTAATAAACATAAAAATAAATTAAAATAATAACAAAACGCACCAAGATTCGCACGATACCAACACAAACATAACAAGAAAACACAACAAATTCGACGAAATCGAAAAATTAATAAAAGTTCATGAAAATGAAACTTAAATCAAAAAATTTGAATTAGTAATAATTCAATAAAAATTCTAAATGAAAAATTATTAAAATAAATCAAAAAATAATAAAATTAAAGAATAGAATTCACTAGAAAATAACAAGGTCGAATTTGTTTTACTGCATCAAATTTAACATGCGAGGTTAGGGACAGAAAATAGGTATAAATACTGATCCATTTTCACATTAAAAACACCATTAGTAAAACGAAGACTGTTTTTCAAACTATTTCGAATTTTGATTAAAAATCTATTATTTTAAGTGAGAATTTGTTTATTTGGAACTCTCTCTCCACATCACATCCTCGCAACCTCGGTAGAGCTCTGCTTGGACGTCGGCGTGGGGGAGATGTATTTTTATGAAATTTTGATTGAATGGGTCAGGTAATTCTGTATTTTATTTTTAATCGAAATTAATTTATATTTATGATGTTTAAAATTTTTGTTTTCTTAAAATTAAACATTTGTCGAAATTTTTCCGGCCCACAGCCAACACCTATCGCAAGTAAATAAAATCTACACACAAGTCAGATTCGTGTAAGTGCGTGGAACATCGCCAATGATCTGTGCCCGTGAAGACCCGGCGTGCGGAACGCAGGGTTGGAACGTCAATACTATCCGTATAGATGAAACGAGAAATAAGGAAGAAGTCTCTTGGCTGCTTCCTCGTTTCTCATTTCTGTAAAATCGACCTAAAATCATGCTACACACGGCTCAAAATCATCACACCGAGTAGTCCAGTGGGCACTCAGTAAATATAATGTAAACACAATATGCGCTTAAGGCCTATTAAAGGGGAATGGTACGGGGAATAAATTAAATGGAAATCGTTGTTATAACTAATTTGGATTAATATTTTGAAATAAATTAAATTTACATTTCGAATAAATTAGTAGTGATCAGTCAATAAGTAAATCAGTGATTTAATTAAAAGTAAAGTAGCTATGGTTTGAAAATAAAGAAAGATTAAAGTAATTCATTAAATCATTTTTATTGAGTAAAATTACGTAATCCATTAAATTAATTTATTGTAAATTATTGATTATCAGTAAATGAATTTTGAGTAAAACTATCATCAATTAAAAATCAGTAATTAAAAATAAGTATTAAGCAAAATTAATGTATTTAATCAACAAAATTTTCTTTAATATAATGGTAGATTTAAACTAATTAACCTAAATTCCTCGATTTACAATAAATCAACCCAAAATGTTGTGTAACTGTGAATTAGGATTCGGACCAACTCCCCTAACATTGAACGATCATATGATTGATTTCATCTCTAAAGTAGTCATAACTGGAAACTCCTTGGTAATTCGCATAAATATAGTAAACGATTACTTTAATATATTAAAAACGAAAGAAAAATCATATAAAATTTATTTCAATAAATTAAAACTATTCGCTTACTCAAATTTAACATAAAATAATGCAAATGAAATCCAGGAGATAAGCAGATTAACTTGATATTAACAATGAGATTCCAGCAGAAGTTGAACAAATTTTCAATATTAAGCATGAGAATGAGATGAATAAATCCAACGAGAACATTTGGCGACGAAGAAAATCCCTTAAAATGTGTACTAAAATAAAGTAATTAAATATAATAAATTACCGAATGACCCGATAGCAACTTTCTAACAAAACCATTGATCATCAATAAGAAAATCCATTGACCAAAAAATTCCGAGATATAATAGAATAGCCCGAATTCCTAAAATCACTGTATTATAACAAAGGTTGATCTATGAAACTCACCGAATAGTCCACGATCGCGATTTGAAAAGTTCATTCACCTGAAATAAATGTTGTAAATTACCAGTTGAGAAATAAACACTCTTACTCGTCGACATTTCCGGCGATAAAAACATCCGCTACCGTAGCCGAGTTATAAGTGGCATGCACTTCCTGCCTGTCTGATTTTCAACTGTACATTTTCTTTATAATTAACGTTGACAATAGACCATATATCATTTTCGTTATCAAATTATGTATTCGCCGAACATTCCGGACGAGGACTTAGAGTTGCGATCTCCAAACGTTACAGAAGCTCCTTCAGGTAAATTTTCATTTAAATTCCATAACAAAGTTGTATTAATATTTGAGCCACAGGAATAATCTAGAATCAACTCCATAGCATTAGTAAGTAAACTCTCCGGATTGACGGCCGTGAATCAATAAGTCATATCTATTGACGAATCTTAGTGTTCTCACACCCGACGAACTCCCAAAAATCCTGTCGTTCCACCATTAAGCACGACAAATCAATTCTTGGCTACACACCCTCGTCAACTCCCTTAGGCCAACAGCGTCACAAGTATTTAATTAGAAAGTTCTGAGAAAAAATTTCGCCCTGATCGCATTCGAAATCGTCAACGGTTCATTTCGGGAGAAACGAATTTCTCGGATAGTTATATGCGGAAATAACGATACTGGCTTGGCAATTCGTCTCAAATATTTTCTTTCAAATCTGTCAGTTGAGTCGTAGTTTTCCCCATTGCTATTATTTTTCCGTCGACCCAGGTACTTTAATGATCAATGGATCAGACACTACTTATGAATTTGTAACTTTTGTAACGGATTTGTTTTTCAAATAATTAAAGGATAATTGTTAAAATCATTTTAGTTGGAATGTTTAATTATCAAGTCATTATTTCATAAATGTTAATTCACTTAATTCAGTCCTATTCAAGATTTAATAAATATCCAAACGACACTCGGAAAGGTTTTCTTACAGCATTTATTCATTGATTTTATTTTGTATTAATACTTAAATATGTATCTAACCTAATATTATGACGAATAAGCCATTGATACGAAAAATAAGATACGGCCGGAAACGAATTGTGATTTTCATTTAACATCTGTAAAGATTTCTCGAACAGACCCTTATGCCAAGAGAACGCGCAACCCAGTAGCCGGGAGGTATCGTTCTTCCTTTTTTCCAATACATTGCCGGACCAGCTAGTAAAAAACGCGTTCCACTTCGAGTTCCGTGAGTTGTAGCACATTTGAAATTAAGATAATCCAGTTTTCTTAAAAACGACGAGAAATGTTATCTAATTGCGTACCCCAGATCACGGAGTAAAAACAATTTTTCCATTCAGGACAAACTGGAGCTATGGTTGAACTCCCTGCTCACGTCGTGGAACAATGGAGGCAGGCATGGAATCGGGTGTATCAAGAGCGATACCCTGACGTGCCCGAAGAAGACAAGCAAGAAGACGTATCACCGGAGGAGTTTATGAGACAGTTCCGGAAGCTGTCTGACGAGCCAAACCCATCCCAGGACATCCTGACTCAGGCCCAAGAGCTCCTGGAGGGCCTCCTCCAACACCAGCGCCAAGTCGAGGCAGCTGTGGTACGAGCAACGGAATACCTGGCCAACGTCAAAGATGACCTGGTGGCAGGACGTCTGGCCAGTAGATACCCACCTTCACCGAGACCAGTCCGGAACCTCAAGAGATCAGTGTTCGTGATCCCTGGTTTTCCCCAGAAGAAGGGATCAAGCGATTCTTCGCAGACGATTGTTCACCGTAATAAGGACAATTAATGATTTGAACATTTTGTTATTTGGTATAATATTAGTATCATAGATCTAAAAATTCTTCCTCTTCTTTTATTATTATTGTAGTTTTCATTTCATAAATATGTTTAAGTTTAAATATACTTATCATTATAACAGTCATCATAACATTCAACCCTTATTATTCTAGAAATGGACCCTGTGAAGTTGCTCCAAAATGAATTAACCCATGCGAGACAGGCCAATAAGAAACTCCATGACCAACTCGTTCAATTAGTTCGAGAAACGCAGCAAATTAAAGCGACATGGATCGAGCCCACGAGAATCAAACGACTGTACCAAAACTAACCGCGGCCCAGAAGGGATGGGCAGAAGAAAAACAGTTAGTACAGGGCCTAAAAACTCAAATCAGGGGGCTGGAGGTAGCATTATCCGCCTGTCAGGAGGGAGCAGCGGTGACCTACCCTCTAGTCTTCGCCCCTGCTCAATTGGCCTATCGCGAAGCGAACTCTACTTCATCTGCAACCTTAACTACTCCAATTGCCCCGTCAACAGCCAGTAGTCGACCTGGACGTAAGGAGCGGGCTAAGCGCCGAGCCGCTCGATCTTCCAATCCGTCGGAAATCGTATAATCCATGTGTTTCATAGATAAATAAATCATCATCTATATATATTGTGGTTTCCGTATACATTTTATTGTCTTTATATCATCTTGAGGTTTGAAGCAACATGGTAGACAGGTTAAATAAGCAGTACCACCCATTTCATTGTTAAACGAATGTCGGAAAACAATTAGATAAACGATAGAAACTAAAACGTAAGGGGACCAAATAATTTTAAAGCGAGCACAGGTCTTCTATCGACAGCTCGTGAACCCGAGGATTGTCCGAGCAATTACAGTACTAGTGATAATTGTTGGGCCAGAACGTAAACGGCCTTCAAAATGTTTAAATGGATCAGAAACACACACGCAAATACAACACGCAATTCAAATAAACCCCAAAACACCAATTAAACCATATAAAATCTGAGAAATAAAAGAATTAAATATAAATTCAGAAACATAAAAATAAATTAAAATAATAACAAAATGCACCAAGATCCGCACGATACCTACACAAATATAGCAAGAAAACACGACAAATTCGACGAAATTGGAAAAATCAGTTAAAGTTCATTAAAGCAAGATTTAAATAGAAAAATTTGAATTAGCAATAATTCAATAAAAATTCTAAATAAAAATTTATAAAAATAAATCAAAAATAATAAAAATAAATATTAGAATTTGCTAGAAAAGAACAAGGTCGAATTTTGTTTTACTACATCAAATTTTACACACCAAAAATTTAGGTATATATACTGATCCATTTTCACATTTAACTTAACCATTTTTGAAATTGTTAAACCATTTTTGAAAAAACACACCGTGTTTCGAAATATTTCAAATTATTTGAACCTTTTTGAATATTTTAAATCTATTTGAGATTGTGCTTTTGAATTTTCAGAATTTTAGGTGAGAATCATTGATTTTGGAACCCTCTTTCCACGCCCGTACCTTGCATCTCTATAGAGCTCTGCTCGGACGTTGGCGTGGGAAGAGAGGCATTTGGTTTATTGTATGAATTTATACTGTTTTTATGAATTGGAATGGTAACTTGTTATTTTTTCTTATAATCAATAAACATTATTATGCATAAATTGATTCATATATATATATAATTTGTAATTAAATCTGTCGAAATTTTTCCGGCCCACAGCCGAAACCTAATGCAAGTAAATAAAATCTACACACAATTCAGATTCGTGTAAGCGCGTGGAATATCGCCAATGATCTGTGCCCGTGAAGACCCGGCGTGCGGAACGCAGAGTTGGATCGTCAATATTATCCCTATAGATGAAAGGAGGAATAAGGAAGAAGTCATTTGATTACTTCCTCGTTCCTCGTTTCTGTAAAATCGACTTAACTCATACTACACATGGCTAAAAATCATCACACCGAGTAGTCCAGTGGGCACTCAGTAAATATAATATAAACACAAAATGCGCTTAGGGCTTATTAAAAGGGATTGGAACTGGGGTTAATTAAAATGGAAATCGTTGTTATAATTCCAATTAATATTTCAAACAAGAATTAAATTTGCGAGTCAAATAAATTGATAGAGATCATTGAATAAACAATTTATTGATTCTCATTGATTCATGTAAAATATTTAATTCATTAAACTATAAATCAAGTACTCATTTAATAAATAACTCATCGATTCTAATTGATTAATGTAAAGATATTTAACTCATTGAAGTATTATACCGTAAATTAAATAATCATTTAATAAATAATTCACTGATTTTAACTTAATTGTGGCTTAAAGTAAACTCATTAAAGCATTGATTTAATAAGTAATTCATTGATTTTAAATTGATTATTAATTCCTTAAAATATTCATTTGATAAATAACTCATTTAGTATTATCTAAAGAAAAGAAAATAATTCATCAAGGGTTCATTTAATAATTCATCAATTTTTAATTGATCAATATAAAGAAATTTAACTCACTATATCGTAAAGTACTATATCGTAAATTAAACATTCATTTAATAAATACTTCGTCGACGTTAATTGATAAATATTCAATTAATAAATAACCCATTGATTCTCACTCAACCATTTAAAGTAAAATATTGTACCGTAAAGAAACAAAGAATTTTGTAAAGATATTTGACTCGTTAATTTATTAAACCGAGTAATCGTTTAGTTATTGATTAACGTAATGGAGATCTAACTCCTTGACTCATATCACCATAACGACAAGTGTTCGAACCAGATAAGTAGTTACAAAATACGTATATTGAAAAATAACTACCCGAATAAAAGAACAATTACGAATCACCAAACTGTTAATTAAGCGTATTGTATTAAACAAAATGATTTCAAAATCGAATCAGTTTCGTGATCAGCAGGCAAGGTCCTTCTTGATGAAATTTCATAACTAAAATCAACCCATGTGGATTAGAGATTATTGTAAGTTCATACAGGGAAATATGGGTATAACCAATTAATCCATCGATAAACGTCCGATTTTCGCTTGAGTAATGAAAAAATTCCATATGTAAATGAATCCAACGAATCCACGAAGTGAGAGAGAGGGACCTTTGACTTGTTGATCACGGAATTGAGACATGGATTGAACAAAATAGGTAACCGGGAATTATCCGAACAAACCATCTATATTATTTGTTTAACGAGATCAGCCATAGATAAAATCATCACGATTAACTATTTCGAAACCAATTAATCAGAGAAGTTGATGAACAAAACCGATTAAAAATAAAAATCAGTAAATGAAACGATTTTAATTCCACACAAAAAATATAAGAATCATAGTCGGATAAGGGAACAGAGCGATCACGAGAAATGCGTCGAACTCAGCACTAACAGAGTGGCAATCACCCACAAAATGTGTGTCGATAAAATCGAACCCTAAAAATAAAGCGATTAATAACTAGCTAATTTAATAATGAGAAATACCTACCACTGATTTTATTTTGACCATGATAACGAGATGACCGCGTCCCCCGAGGGACGCCGAGAGAGCTTTCAGAATATAGTGTTCATGACCCAAAGATTCCGAGCTGCAACCCCGATAACTAGTGATCCTTAAACGAACAAATTAAATGATAACCAAGCATAATAAAGTATTTTCACCTACTTGAAAAGTTCATGATCATACGAGAATTCATAATAATTATGAACGAACCGGATAAACAAATTTATCCGCTTAAAATAAACATTCTGGCATATCGACATTTAACAAATCTTTGTCACATCCGGCAATTCACCCTGATCGATGAACCGAATTGGACATCCGGTTCATGCCGCCTGACTAGAATTCGTCAATCACCGAAAATCAAATCACTTCGTTTCCGTTCCGAAATTTGACAACCAAGAATCCCGTCAACGATTTCGACAATAAACTAAAGCCCAAATATAATAATCGCTTACGAAATAGTTCGATACATAGCCCCATTTTATTTTCTGTTTGCATTGAAAATACTTTAAGCTGAGGTGATAAAGTTATTACATTTATTAATGAACGGATACACATGCGAATTTTACACTGTTAATATACCCCCCATATAAGACAGACGCAGTACCATATTATTTTACTAAGCCGCAAAACTCTGTTGGCCTAACGCACGACCCAAGATTATCAGCGTTACCGACTACCATACTCACAAGGTACTCAGACACCTAATGTAGGCAAATTCAAGCTAGCGAGTTCTCTCGTACAGGACGAGAGCGATTTCATTTTGGCGAACTATTAAATATACGGAGAAAGATGGAGTAAACATATATTTTAATTCAGGATACACTAGAACCATGATCGATATGCCCGCTCACATTGTGGAACAATGGAGACAAGCCTGGAATCGGGTATACCAGGAACGATATCCTGAGGTGCCTACAGATAACCAAACGGAGGAAATATCGCCGGAAGAGTTCATGAAGCGATTTCGGAAGACGGCGGACGAACCCAATCCGTCACGAGATATTTTAAAGCAGGCCCAAGAGCTCCTGGAAGGCCTGCTACAGCAGCAGCGACAAATCGAGGCTGACGTGGCAGGGGCCACATCTTACCTGGCCAATGTCAAAGATGACATAGCGGCCGGACGACTGGCCGACAACTACCCGCCTTCTCCAAGACCGATCAGAAACCTTAAGCGACCGGTGCTCGTGGTCTCGGGATACGCTCCGGAAGAGGGAATCAAGCGATTTTTCGCGGAGGAGTAAACTCTATTGATGTGGACATTTATTATTGCTATAATGACATTGTGATCAATTCAAAGAACAAAGTTTTTCTGTCTCATCTTTTCTATCATTATCAAAATTTTCATTTTATAAAATTGTTTAAGTAAAACTGCTCATATTTGTATTAGTCGCCATCCAATTTACTCGTACTATTTTAGAAATGGATCCCGTAAAGTTATTACAAAACGAGTTAACTCGAGCACGACAGACAAACAAGGATCTCCACGATCAACTCATACACCTGGTCCGGGAAATACAACAACTCAAGGCTACGTGGGTTAACCCCACGAGGGTCAAGCCGTTGTATCAAAAGTTAGCCGCGGCCCAGAAGGGGTGGGCCGAAGAAAGACAATTGGTGACAAGCCTGAAGACCCAAATCAGGGGGCTAGAGGTAGCGTTGTCCGCTAGTCAAGAGGGGGCAGCGGTAACCTACCCTCTAGTTTTCGCCCCGGCTCAATTAGCATACCGTGAGTCGAATCCGACCCCATCCGCGATGCCAACCCCTGTCGAAAACCCTACTCCAACAATTCCTTCAACATCCAGTCGACGACCGGGTCGCAAGGAGCGAGCTAAGCGTCGGGCCGCTCGACTCTCCAATCAATGCGTTTCGTAGAGAAATAGACTAGTGTTAAATATATCGTTTCCCGTACATTTCTCATTGCATTTACGTACTAATAAGGTTTTTTTTTTTTAAAAAAAAAAAATAAATAAAATAACATTGGGAGGGATTAAACAAAACTACCAATTATTTTGTCTTCGCAAACCAACGCCACTAAAACAGCTGGATAGACACTAGAAATTTAACGCAAGGGGACCGAATACTTGAAAGCGAGCGCAGGTCTTCTATCGACAGCTCGTGAACCCGAGGATTGTCCGAGCAACTATAGTATTAGCTAATGATACTCAATTTTTGCGGGCAGTCCACCACTTGAACACATTACCAACGTTGCCCAGCAACGGGTGCCAAGTGGCAGTTAGCATCTTTTGTATGGCGTTACTAGGGCCGCCGGGAAGATAAGCAAGATTTGAAACCCTGTAACCCACCATAATACTCAATTTTTGCGGATAATCCAATACTTGAACACATTACCAACGTTGCCTTGCAACGGGTGCCAAGTGGCCGCTAGAATCATTTTGTATGGCGTTACTGGGACAACCACAGGCTAACTCAAGCAAACAACGAAACCCTGTAACCCACCATACAATAGCATTAGCAATAGCGCTCACTTTTTGCGGACGATCCACCCACTCGAACACAGTTCCAACGTTGCTTAGCAACGGGTGCTGAGTGGTAAGCGAAAGATATTTGTATGAGGTTTTCTGGGTAACAGCCATATAGTTTCAAAATATCAACATCCAGAAACCCACCAGTAGTAAATAACTTTAATAGCTGAAGTTGTCCGTTATATAATAATTTTATAATGAAGAATACTCTATTTAAAAAATTTTTTTCTATTTTATTTTTATGTTTTTGATAATTCGATATATTTTTGATGAAAATTCAAAATACTAAAATATATTGTATTCATTGTTTAGATATTCTAAATTCATTATGTTGCTTCTTAACGATTGTTTATTGTTTCATTTTTCGAAATATAAATTTTAAATTAAATTATGCAATTATTGTCTGAATATAAATTTAATTTAAAACAAAATATTTTACCTGGAAGAGTTGCGATCGGAAAATTTAATTCTTCTTCAACATACTTAGTCGCTGCTCTAACGGGAGGAAAAGTAAATTTAAATAAGTTTACAGGTGAATTAACTGTTTTTCAAGGTTCTTGTTACAAACCTTTGGAGTGTAGCTGATAATGCAATTTCCAAAGACATCCCTTCCAATATACTGAATATTAATCAAACTATATTATCGCTAAAAACTGGACATTTTAATAAATTATCTCATGATAAAGATTTAATTTTTGTCGGAACTAGTTCAAGTCTTCTAGTTTATGATGTTGAAAATAACTCTGATGTGTTTTATAAAGAAGTAAATTTTAATTTTATTAAATTGATTGGAATTTTATATTGATAATGTTAATAAAGATAGCTGATGGCGTCTCATGTTGTGAAGTAGGTAAATTGGGTAAATGCGATGATAATGTCGTTGTGATTGGTGGCAGTTGCTCATTAGCCGCATTTGATTATGCTGGAGATGAGGTGTTGTGGTCTGTAACTGGAGATAATGTCACTTCACTGGCAATTGTTGATGTCCAAAATAAAGGCTATAATGAATTGATAGTCGGATCTGAGGATTTTGAAATTCGAGTTTTCCACGAAGATGATATTATTAATGAAATGACTGAAACTGAGGTTAAGAGTTTCGATAATCATTAATACGTATTAATAGCGGTCAATTTGTAGACAGTTACAAACCTTTGCGCTTTAGGGGGGTCAATGTTTGGATACGGGCTAGCTAATGGCACCGTCGGTGTTTATGATAGATACAATCGATTGTGGCGGATTAAGGTTGTGACTTAGATAGTAATAAATTATCAATTATCTGATTTGGATCTAGTCGAAAAGTATTCCAGTCGTCATTTTAGGATTTGACATAAATGATGATGGAGTGATTGAGTTAATTACTGGCTGGAGCAATGGCAAAGTGGGATATTTTCATGCTTTGGTCTTATTTATTTTAAGCCATCTCAAAGATTGATGTGCGCAGAATCGATTCGGGAGAAGTCCTATTCAAGGATCACATGAAATGTTCAATAGCTGGAATTGATTGCGTAATTTATTTATATTGATGTGACAATTGATTGGTTGCCAGGTTTCTCATCCGCAATATTCCGGTCAATTATTGCTGGTCTGTTCGAATGATGGAGAAGGTGTGTAAATGTATTATTTTATTCTTTTTCTTTACGGATGAGGAATTCTAATTCGGCCTAACCGAAAAATATTAAACTTCATAAGAAATTTTAAAATTGAAGAATATATTCATTATTAATTAAAAAGGCCGGAAAGATTTTATGAAAGCGGGGTACAAAATGAGCAAAACAGACCCGGAAAGCACTAACAAAAAACTTCCCCACAATAAAAGCAAGAAAAATTGCATTATAAAATCTTTATTTTGTTGGTTTTTTAATAAAATTTATCTTCAAAATTACTTCTTTTCTTATTTTTCTGCACAGGACCTCCAAAGGTTCCCACATAGCGCTGGTTTGCATTTTCATTTTTTGGACCAAAATCAAGATCAAATAATAAAAGAATTCTATAGAACATCGTCGGCATAGTTATAGAATAAACTTGTCTTATTCTTTATCTGGCATTGCAGATTCATGCATAGATAATTTAACCAATCATAAGCTCTACCATGACGGACTGTAAAAGGCGAAACATTTGATATAATTCATATGCCTCTGAACTGATTATATCATTAAATTTATCATTGTCTAGTGCGAATATACAAAAAGGTAACCGCAACTAACAACTCATATTCTGGTGGTGTCATTAGCCAGGATTATATTTATGAGCTGAATTTAAAAAAGCAAGTAAATATAATAATACTAATAATGTCTGTCGTTACGAATTTTTAATAAAGAATTTACTAATGGAACTAAAGACCTATGAAAATTCCACTTCAATTTCTCAACATCCTGATGCTTCGTACGTTATGGCGATCCCAGTGAGACTTTGGAATTTATGCTAATTAATTGTCATTCTATTTCCGCAGACAGATACTTCCGTCAATTTCACAATGCAATTGGTAAATACCCAAAATAAGGTTTGCTTCATTTCAATTGGGTACGCTTCATTGATTTTGTCCAAAAAATTCAGCAGGGTGTTGAACTTTTATTTGAAACAAATAATGGTGAAATTTATCTCATTTTCACTCCGCATTTATCACTCGTACTTTTTAGATGTTCTCGTGAGATGCGTCATGATTTTTGCCGAAGGCATCTTTGAAGGAGAAAGTCATGTTGTGTAAGTTTGTAGATTAATACGCACTTAATATAATTATTGTAGTCACCCACCAATCCATAAACTATCAACCAGGCTTCCTGTTACCATTGTTCCTCCAAAGGATGTCGCAGTTGATCTTCATATGAAAGTCATTGTTGGTTACAAAACTGGGTTAATTTAACTGATTTTTAAAAATAGACTATAATAAAATAATAATAATAATTATAATAATAATAATAATTATAATAATAATTATAATTATAATAATAATAATAATTATAATAAATAATTATAATAAATAATAATAATAATAATTAATATATAATAATAATAATGAATAAATATTTTGCCACTTATAAAGAAATCACAGGTCGAAAACTAAAAACTCCTTATAAAAAAAATAATAATTTTTTATAATAATAATAATTAATAATAATTATAATAATAATAATTAATATATAATAATAATAAATAATAATAATTATTATAATAAATATTTTGTCACTTATAAAGAAATCACAGCTGGAAAACTAAAAAACTCCTTATAAAAATAATAATAATTTTTTATAATAATAATTATAATAATTAATAATAATAATAATAAATAATAAAATTAATATTAATAAAAGTCTGCAATTTTTCATCTAATAACCTAATTGTGGTTCTGATGATCTTTTTTATTTTTTAAAACTTTTATTTCTTCTGGCAACTCTTTAACAATTATGCACTGGACACGCTCGTCATTTGATGCCCAAATTAATCGATACTAATTCCTCCATTTTCAGCAAATCAAGTAAATAAACGTTCACAAGTCCGCCAAAGTTGAAATCTCCTGCTTGGAGAATGTCCAGAGTCATAAATTTATTTAATAAGCAACCTTTCATTCGTCCTATAATTCATAAACTACATAATCTTCATTTGAGATTAACAATAGCAGCACGAACTCCAACGCCTTTAACACTAGTTGGTTCATCACCAGCAGCTCAAAATTTCCAGAAATGGCTCAGATCGCACAGCGATCGCTTCTCATAAAAAGGAAATGAGCTGGAGAATTCTAGTTTATTAAAACTAATACCAAAAGAATATTTGAATTAAATTAATTAATTCGCAATTGCAAAATTCATTATATTTATAATTTATGTTTTGCTTTGTCAGAAACCAATTCCATATATTTGAGATGATTCGATCGTTGCCTAAATTTTCTATGTATCAATACGTTGCGGAAGGTCAGCCATTCAAGAAACCAACGGGCTATGTTCAATTTCAAGTACAAGAAAGACTGCATAGAGTAAGCCAGTTATTATTCCCCATAATTTACCACAGCACTTAGTGGAACACATAAAATCTTTCCTTGTTCTGTAATATTTCAAATTAATATCAAATAGGAATATCCTAATTTCAATTTAGAAGGATTTTATAGTTGTAATTTCTTTCTGCAACTTCTTATTATAATCATAAATATTAAGAATAAGTTGTTAAATGCTTGTTTAGGAGATTCAAATAATTATTCAGGTGATTTTTGACAAATAAGAAAAAACTTTACTACAATAATAATAATAATTATAATTATTATTATTATTTTTATTGTTATTATTATTTATTATTATTATTATTTATTATTATTATTATTATTATTATTATTATTATTATTATTTATTATTATTATTATTATTATTATTATTATTATTATTATTATTTAATATTATTATTATTATTTATTATTATTTATTATTATTATTTTATTTATTATTATTATTATTTATTATTATTATTATTTTTATTGTTATTATTTATTATTATTATTATTATTATTATTATTTAATATTATTATTATTATTTATTATTATTATTATTATTATTTATTATTTATTATTATTATTATTATTATTTATTATTATTATTTATTATTATTATTTTTATTATTATTATTATCATTATCATTATTTTTTGTTATTATTATTATCATTTATTTTTATCAAAACTTGAAATTTAAATTTCTATGAAGAAAAGATAAAAAAAGGATTTTCGGTACAAAAATTATAAGGAAATATAGAAAGTTACTTTTCAATAGCAGTCCTTGCGTAGCTTCCTACCCATGAGTTTTCCAGTGTTTTGTCTCATTATTTCTATGCTTCAAATGCCTTTAATGTTGGAAAAGAGTTATTCATTGAACGAATATATCATAGTGTATCTGTGGTAATGATTGAATCCCTATTATTATGTCCCAAAACTTCGATGGAGCTGGATTTAATTTCTTTTCATAAAACAAATAGGAAATGAGTTCAAAAATGTATAAATTCACAATTCTTATTTTATAATCAATCAGTTATTTATTGTTTGCCGTAGACTAAAATGACCATACGTCCCTGATTTGAGTTGTTTGTGCCGAAAAGTGTCCCCCATTAGACATGTAATGCTTTTAACATTTTCAGAAATTTCCAGCTTCCGCTACTTCTTATTAAATATCGCTTTCCTATTTAGCAGCAACAAATGTGGTATCAATTCATTTGTAGTACAAAATTTATTTTGTTTAATTAATTTACTAGAAATCGATTTTATTCTCAATTTTTATAGTAATTAATGCATTATATTAACGCATGAATAAATACTCTCAGAAAATAATGTCAGATAATGTGAGTAGTGGGATGTGTCACATCCAGCACATGTCACATCCAGCACAGTACCCCCTCCCCCCCCCGGCTGAGAGAAAATTTTTCTAAGTCCAAAAGACAAAGACCATGACTCATTCAAGGTCATTGGATGACTCGTCATATTTTTTCAAGGTCATTTAAACAAAGACCATGACTCATTCAAGGTCATTGGATGACTCATCATATTTTTTCAAGGTCATTTAAGCAAAGACCATGACTCATTCAAGGTCATTGGATGACTCATCATATTTTCAAGGTCATTCAAAAGTAGGTCAAGGTCATTCAAAAGTAGGTCAAGGTCATTCAAAGTAGGTCAAGGTCATTGGATGACTCATCATATTTTTTCAAGGTCATTCAAAAGTAGGTCAAGGTCATATTATTTTTAAACATTTTTAAATTTAAATTTACTACTTATAAAAATAAGTAGTATATATTTTGTAAATTTATTTTATTATTATTTTTATTATTATTACTATTATTATTATTATATATTGAAAACCGAGACAAATACAACAAATTTAATACTATAAATATGGGTGGATCTGATACAATATAACAAGTAGGAATAATGTAGTAGAAAGTCTAACAAATAATGGAATATAGTAAACAATACAATGAATAGATGAATAATTTGGTATTATGATTATAAGAAACATTTAGTATTTTGTAATATTAAATAAATTCAGAAAATTGATGTATGTTTTATATTAATTATTGCTTTTTATAAAATGTTATAAATTTACTTTTAGAAATAACAATCATTTTTGATGTTCTTATTATTTTTGAATTTAAATTAATATTTTGTCAATAGTTACAATTGAATA
Source organism: Schmidtea mediterranea (assembly GCA_022537955.1). NCBI lineage: Eukaryota > Metazoa > Platyhelminthes > Tricladida > Dugesiidae > Schmidtea > Schmidtea mediterranea. The sequence goes on from CM039679.1 coordinate 261,226,376, forward strand.
AAATTTTTAAATTAATTTTACAGTTGGATAATATTTATTTATAACCATCAATTTATAAAGAGATTATTCAAAATATTTTTAATTTGTCAAAAAGTTTTATTTGAGTATAAAACTAAATCAAATATTCTATTTACTAATCAATAAAAAATTATTTTAACTAAATTTCGAATATAATTTCAAATAATAGAATAAATTTAGAATTGAAAATAATATATTGTCAATAGTTACATATAAAAAAGTATTTAAATATAAGTTTTATCGACATTAATAACATTTAGATAATAATTCTTAAAAGCAATAGATATCCATAATGTTCATTCAAAATATATTATTCAATGTGTTTTGAATTTACTATTGTAAGAGACTTAGATTTGATTTCTAATATCTCAGTATTTGATGTATATTCACCGAATTAGTATACGCGCACGGTTATTGTTTTTAATAACTATTCTTCCGCGCATAAGTATCCATCAAAAATATATATCCCTATTTAAATATAATTAACCGATGAAATCTACTCAATTGTTAAAAAGTTTTAATTTAATATAATAGTAATTAATACACTCTTAAAGTACAATTGATTTTCAGTAAATATTTTCATCTTTTATGTATATTTGTTGATCATTGAATAATTCAGACCATTTATTTCAAGTATTTCACAATATTTAATTGATATTTCATCTCATCATTGAGAAATTTTACCGACTAATTTATTATAAGCAATTCTCGATTCACTGAATATTTGTTAGCTTCAATTCATATTTTCTCACTTTAATGATTGCTTTCCTCTTTAATGAATATTTTCTCTCTTCAATTAATGTTTTCCTTATTCAATGAATGTTTTTTCCTCGTCAACGAATATTTTTCTCTTCGATGTATATTTTCTCCATTCAAAGTATATTACCCTTGTAAGTTATTAAGATATCAATTGATATTTCATCTATTTAGTAGATATCTTTAGCTATCCCACTGTTTTCAGTAATTTCAACGATTTTAGTCACTTAATGTACTATCTCACCAATATTACTTCTTCACTGAAAATTTTCTTTATAGAATATAATCTTTACTAATTAAAATTCCATTTGTTGACTTGTTATTTTCAATGAAAATTTAACTAAATAAATTACATCTTTCAATAGATTAGGTTGTACTCGACAAAAATAAAATAATTTTAGGCTATGTAAATCAATTAGAGCTTTTAGGGAAATTTTATTATAATTTAAGTAATATCTAGTTTTACGAGGTATTTATTTTAGTAAATTTTAATCATCTTTGTGAATTTTATGGTTTTCTTTTGAATTTTAATGGATTTAAGGTTTGATTATGTTTTTAATGAAATTATTGAAGAAATTAGGGTAAATCTATAATTTTAGAAACAATTAATTTCTTCCTAATTTATTAGATTAGACTTGATTTTAGGATTATTTTAAATAAAAATAAATAAATAAATTTAGGATCAAAATGTTTATGAAACATCCATTTAAGATAATTATTTACCAATTAGAATCCAATTTGACTGATAGATTTTGAATAGTAAATGATATTTTAATTATAATTTTATGTTCTATTTAAATAGTTGATTAAATCAGTTAATTTTAAAAATATTTTAGTGAAACCTAAAATTTTAATTGATTTTACAGTGTAAATAAAGGGTCAATAATTACTTTCATTTTCAAATCTAATATTGATTTCATGGATATCAATCACAAAAGTAGTATAATTTAGAGATTTTTAAGGGGATGCTCAGTGTGGTTATCAGTATAGTTATGAAAATCATTGATATATCTCTAATGGTTGACTGGTAATTTTTATTGAATTTATACTTGATTTACTGATTAATTTTAATGAGCAATATGATATATATTTACAATAATTTAATTTATGTGGGAAACATAGACTTTATTCGATTTTAGTCATTTTTGATGAATTTTTTAATTGCTTGAAATTGTTGCCAGAACAAAATTGTGGTGATTTTCGATGGAAAATGATGATAACAATTTTGTAATACTTTAAAGAAAATTTATTTTTATTGGTAAAATTCAAATTTTTATGATAATTTTAAGGGAATTTGATTGGTTGGATACATATAGTAAATATGATTCGAATGATGAATTTTTAAGGAGTAGAGTCGGTTAAACATAGATTTCTAAAGAAATTTTACGTTGTAGGTTTTTAAAAAATATGTATATTATTGGTGCAGTTGGGGGAAATGTTATTTCAATGGAAATGATTGGTTAAGAGTAAATTTTATGATATTTTAAGGAAATAATCGATTAAGAACAAGTTTGTTGATATTTTTAAGAGGTTAAGTTGGTTGAATATCTGTGTTCAAAGGTAAATATTTTCTAAATGGAGAATATAGAGGAGGAATTTATAATATTTTTAGGGGATTTGTTCAGATAGATATCAATATGTGTGTAAATCTTTTGAGAGAGTGGAAATATTGTCATTTAAAGAGAAATGATTTGTTAAGAAGAGAATTTATGATCTTTTAAGGGGAAAGGATTGGTCACGAGATGAATTCTATTTTAAGGGATTTCAAGAAATTTATTCGGTTGAATATCGATATAAGTCGGTGATTTTTTATGAAAATAATGAATATAGCTTAGATTAATGTCATTTAAAGAGAATTTTATTTTATTTTAGTGAGAAACAATTGGCTAAGAACAAAATTTATAATATTTTAAGGGGAAATAATCGATTAAGAACAGATTTGTTGATATTTTTAAGGTACTGAGTCGGTTAAATATCGTTATTTAAAGGGTGATTTCTATAAAAATAATGAATATAGTTGGTAGGGTAAGAGTAAGTGTTATTTGATGGGAAATGATTGGTCTAGAGTGGAATTTAGTTTAGTGAGAAATAGTCAATTAACAAGTTTGTTGTCATTTTTAAGGGGTTGGGTTGGTTAAATATTGTTATTTTAAGGGGTAAATATTATCTAAATTGGTATTTTTATGATTTTGTTTTATGAAAAATATTGAATATGGCTGGAAATATTGTTATTTGATGGAAAATGATTGGTCAAGAGAGTAATTTATAATATTTCTAAAGAAATTTACTGGAATGAATATTGGTATTCAAAAGGTAAATATTATCTACTTGATAGGCTTTTATAAAAATTATGAATATAGTTGGTATAATGGAGTGAAAAATGACATTTGAAGAGGAATGATTGGTTGAGAGTCGATTTTTTTTTATTTTAAGGGGAAACAATAGGTCAAGGGAGGAATTTATTTTAAGAGGATTTATTCGGTTATATATCAATGTCAAAAGATGGATACTTAGTGAAATCGATACATTTTCATTGACTTAACGGTTTTCAAAATATAAAAATAAGATTTTGGTTAATTTTAATGATATTATTGGAATCTGAATAAAATATACGATACGTGTTCAGTTCTAAGAAATTGTTCGATTCATGTATTCAAGTATTTATTTGATTTTATTATTATATTTGTAATTAAATTAAAAACTAAAATTGACTAGTATTTAAAAATATTTGGTTACCTATTATTTATGTTGTTATTGACAATTTTCTGAATAATTTAAATATTTACGATTATTTCCAGGAATGAAGAGAAATTGTACGATTAAAAACTATGAGCTGTTGATAAAATACATTAATTTTTATTCAACAAGTACCTAGAACAATTACCTAACAATCTTAAAATTTTAAAAAATCTAACAAATTTTTTCAATTATTTTACAACTTAGTTAATTTAATTAACTGATAAGTACTAGTTTCTTTACGATTTGCTACTGTGTTGAAACTTTTTTTTTTAAATTCGTATTCAAAGTACTAACAAATTTTATTAAAGATCTATCGAGACTTGTCAAAAATTATAAAACTTTGGTAATTTTAATAAGTATTACTCAATAACTACTATTTTCTTACCAATTTGCTGAAGGTATTATTTTAAAATTTCTTCAAAGTAATAACATTATTTACAAATTAATCAGTTTTATCTCAAATTTAACAACTTTCTCACAACTTTAATCAAATTCTAATCCATGATAATCATAAATTACGTGTATTTTCTTAAAAATTGTCCATAGTTTTTCTTATATCGGTAAAACAAACACACATATTTCAATCAAAAACACGTGTGTATCATAAATTATATACATTTTCTTAACAATCTCAAACTTTACATAAATATTGAACTATTTTATGATTTAACACATACACATTATTAGCCATAAAATAAATATTTCATAAATTGTTGAAAAATAACACATATTTTCATTAAAGTTTTTCCATAAACACTGTAACATATCGATGGTTTAACACACACATTTGAGCCATAATTAGTTTTGATATTTATTTGCACATATTTTCTTAAAAATATAGAATTTTTCTTTAACTTTTTACAAACATTTACAATTGTTCTATCCCTCTATACTATGAACCACAATTGAACAAACTTTTTCTATTCAATATTAATTTTATATACTTTGTTGAAAATTTATATAAAATAATAATGAAAATAATAATAATAAAAACTTGTAATATTATTAATAATAATAAAAATAACAATAATAATAATAAAAATAATAATAAAAATAATAATAATAATAATAATAATAAAATTAAAATTAAAAAACATTAAAACACTACTTATAAGATAATAATAATAATAATAATAATAATAATAATACTAAAAGAATAAAAATTAAAGAACATTAAAACACTACTTATAAAAAATAAGTAGTATATTAAAATTATAAATGTTTAAAAATACTATGACATTGACCTACTTTTAAATGACCTTGAAATAATATTATGACTCATCCAATAACCTTGAAAATAATAATAATAATAAATATTAAAACATTACTTATAAAAATAAGTAGTAAATTTATATTTAAAAATGACTAAAAATATTATGACTTTGAGAAAATAATAATAATAAAATTAAAATTAAAAAACATTAAAACATTACTTATAAAAATAAGTAGTAAATTTATATAAAAATGTTTAAAAATACTAAGACCTTGTGAAATTTTAAATGACCTTGACATACTTTAAAATGACCTTGAAAAAAAAATTAAGACTCATCCAATGACCTTGACAATAATAATAATAAAAACAATAATAATAATTATAATAATAATAACAACAATATTAATAATAATATTAATAATAATAATAAAAATATTAATAATAATATTAATAATAATAAAATTATTTCCTTATAATAGAAGTTTTATACATTAATAATAATAATAATATTATTAAAAATAATAATAATAATAATAAAAATAATAATAATAATAATATTATAAAAAGTTTTCAAAGTATTAATAATAATAAAAATTTTAATAAATTTTATAAGAAATAAGTATATTAAAAATAATAATAATACTAAAATTAATAAAAATATTAATATTAATAATAATTAAAGTTTTTATAAGTATTAAAAAAAATTTTTTTTTTATAAGTAATAATAGAATAATAAAAAGTAATAATAATATTAATAATAATATTATTAATAATAATAAAAATAATAATAAAATAAATTTACAAAATATATACTACTTATAAAAATAAGTAGTAAATTAAAATTATAAATTGTTTAAAAATAATATGACCTCGAGAAATTTTGAATGACCTTGACCTACTTTTGAATGACCTTGACCTACTTTTCAATGACCTTGAAAAATTATGATGAGTCATCCAATAACCTTGACAATAATAATAATAATAATAATAATAATAATAATAATAACAACAATATTAATAATAATATTAATAATAATAATAAAAATATTAATAATAATATTAATAATAATAATAAAAATATTAATTATAGTAATAATAATAATAATAATAATAATAATAATAATAATAACAACAATATTAATAATAATATTAATAATAATAATAAAAATATTAATAATAATATTAATAATAATAATAAAAATATTAATTATAGTAATAATAATAATAATAATAATAAAAATAATAATAAAAATATTTATTATAGTAATAATAATAATAATAATAATAATAATAATAATAATAGTATTTATAAAAATTAATAATAAAATAGAATAAAATTTACAAATTTATAAGTATATAAATAATAATAATAATAATATTTATAAAAATTAATAATAAAATAGAATAAAATTTACAGATTTATAAGTATAATAATAAAAATAATAATAATAATAATAATAATAATATTAATAATAATAATAATAATAATAATAATAATAATAACAATATTAATAATAATATTAATAATAATAATAAAAATATTAATTATAGTAATAATAATAATAATAATAATAATAATAATAACAACAATATTAATAATAATATTAATAATAATAATAAAAATATTAATAATAATATTAATAATAATAATAAAAATATTAATAATAATAATAATAATAATAATAATAGTATTTATAAAAATTAATAATAAAATAGAATAAAATTTACAAATTTATAAGTATATAAATAATAATAATAATAATATTTATAAAAATTAATAATAAAAGAATAAAATTTACAAATTTATAAGTATAATAATAAAAATAATAATAATAATATTAATAATAATAATAATAATAATAATAACAATATTAATAATAATAATAAAAATATTAATAATAATAATAATAATAATAATAATAATAGTATTTATAAAAATTAATAATAAAATAGAATAAAATTTACAAATTTATAAGTATATAAATAATAATAATAATAATATTTATAAAAATTAATAATAAAATAGAATAAAATTTACAAATTTATAAGTATAATAATAAAAATAATAATAATAATAATAATAATAATATTAATAATAATAATAATAATAATAATAATAATAACAATATTAATAATAATATTAATAATAATAATAAAAATATTAATTATAGTAATAAAAATAATAATAATAATAATAACAATAATAATAATAATAATATAATTTAAAAATAGTAAATAAATAATAAAATATTGACTTAATTTAAACAACAAAAAAAATTAAAGTATATTACATAAATAAAATAAAAATCAATAAATAATATTATTGACTTGATTAAAACAAAAAATTATAGTATATAAAATAAATAAAATAAAAATAAATAAATAATATTATTGACTTGATTAAAACAATATTCACTTCATTAAAACAGACAATATAATAATAATATTATTGACTTGATTAAAACAAAATTTATAGTATATAAAATAAATAAAATAAAAATAAATAATATTATTGACTTGATTAAAACAATATTCACTTCATTAAAACAAACAATTTAATAAAAATAATATAATTTATAATTAAATAATATTATTGACTTGATTAAAACAATATTCACTTCATTAAAACAAACAATTTAATAATAATAATATAATTTAAAAATAAAATAATTGACTTGATTAAAACAAACAATTAAATTTAATAATAATATAATTTAAAAATAAATAAATAATATTATTGACTTGATTAAAACAAATAATTAAAGTATATTAAATAAATATAAATTAAATTAAAAATATATATTATAAAATTTGATGAGTCATCCAATGACCTTGAATGAGTCATGGTCTTTGTTTAAAATTAAAAATATTATAAAATATGATGAGTCATCCAATGACCTTGAAAGAGTCATGGTCTTTGTTTAAAATTAAAAATATTATAAATTATGATGAGTCATCCAATGACCTTGAATGAGTCATGGTCTTTGTTTAAAATTAAAAATATATATTATAAAATATGATGAGTCATCCAATGACCTTGAATGAGTCATGGTCTTTGTTTAAAATTAAAAATATTATAAAATATGATGAGTCATCCAATGACCTTGAATGAGTCATGGTCTTTGTTTAAAATTAAAAATATATATTATAAAATATGATGAGTCATCCAATGACCTTGAATGAGTCATGGTCTTTGTTTAAATGACCTTGAAAAAATATGATGAGTCATCCAATGACCTTGAATGAGTCATGGTCTTTGTTTAAAATTAAAAATATTATAAAATATGATGAGTCATCCAATGACCTTGAGTGAGTCATGGTCTTTGTTTAAAATTAAAAATATTATAAAATACGATGAGTCACCCAATGACCTTGAATGAGTCGTGGTCTTTGTTTAAATGACCTTTAAAAAATATGATGAGTCATCCAATGACCTTGAATGAGTCATGGTCTTTGTTTAAATGACCTTGAAAAAATCGATGAGTCATCCAATGACCTTGACCTACTTTTGAATGACCTTGAAAAAATATGATGAGTCATCCAATGACCTTGAATGAGTCATGGTCTTTGTTTAAATGACCTTGAAAAAATATGATGAGTCATCCAATGACCTTGAATGAGTCACGGTCTTTGTTTAAATGACCTTGAATGAGTCATGGTCTTTGTCTTTTGGACTTAGAAAAATTTTCTCTCAGTCGGGGGGGGGAGGGGGTACTGTGCTGGATGTGACATGTGCTGGATGTGACACATCCCACTACTAATGTGTTAAGCGTTTTTTTAAAAAAATTTATTGTAACATATCTCGCATTCCAATAAATAATACCAATAAATAAAACCATAGATAATAATTTTTAATTTTCTATTAAAATCGATGAAAGCCATGTGCAGGATAATGTGAACAATTAATATTAATCCATTCCCCGGTAATTATACGGTATAGTATTTTGTTGTTTATTATATTTGCGATTCTCCTAAATTTATAATAACTGTTTTGATAGTTCATCTTGTGGGTTAATCAAAATTTCCTTTTGGAAAAAGAAATTGAACTGAAATCCAAAGATCAAACTGAATTGTTACTAAGATTTGTGTCAGTGCGAGAGAACATAGAATTAGAAATAAATATCAATAGCAAGACAAATCAGGTCTGATTGTATTGAAGTTGTATAGAAATGTATCTGAATATCTATATCTATATATTTGTGCGGATCTAGGTGATAGTATCAACGGAAAACATAGAATTTGCTGGAAATATCGTCCAAAGTCTATGCGAATACCTGAATGTGGAAGATCTGTCAAGTGTCTGCAATTTCCCGACTGAATTCAATCACCTGAATGATGTCATCTCGAAAATTGATGGTATTCAAGCCAGCCATCAACGAATGACCAGTGACATTGCTGACAGCTCAAATATTATTAAAAATTTCATTGTCAGAGCTGAGGATTGTCGGCTTATGCGTCACATGTAAGTCCATTTCATCAAGTCGCGCTTGTTTAATGTAATTCATTGCACTCTCTTTCTGACAGATTTTAATGTCGGGCTTAGGAGATTATAATTGTGTTTGTATTATTGATTCTATGCCTAAAAAATGACGTCAGTCAGTGGTTATTGATCTAATGTGTGATCTGGGATTAATTTTCTGTTCATACTAGAAATATTATAATTATAATCAATAAAATAAATAATGTTACTAAACATAATTTAATGATGAATGCAAATATTTAAAGAAATCTTCAGTAAAAACACTTTGGAGTTGATGAGTATTTTATAGGTGCCGTATTTGTAACTCTTGTGTTTTCTGAAACATCTGAGCCCTCGCAGACAGGTTTTGACATAAGTTGTCGTATCTATAGTAGTTGCAGGTTTCCTCAATATTTCTATGCTCATCGGACTAGATAAATTGGTCACCAACAATTTGTTTCTCTCATTAGGAACAATATCGATCATTTTATTGAAGTATTAGCACTACTAGCATCTTGATTATTATTATTTTCCTCTTAAAGTTTCAGTATTGTTCGCCACCAGGATGTGCTACTTATGACGACTGTATAATGCACTTTTTATCTCGAATCAAGTCAGTATTTATAACTTAATTGCTTTCAATTGTTTTTGCGGGCTGTACAGAATCTTACAAATCAGCCCGTTCCAAATCCCATATCGTAGTTAACCTTTCTGTCTAGGATGAAATATTCATTATTTTTTATGTATAATCTACACGATTTCTGCCTTGTATCAATGAACTGTTGAGGAATACAAGCGGATCAAATGTTGTCATCGTTTCAATAAAATATTGAAGGAATTCTTATTTTTATACCTGCAATTTATGGATAAGAATTATCAAATGCGAATTTCATTAATTTTACATTATTGTCTGACAATGGATGGAGTATGTTGACAATTGTTATAGCAAATATTGACTTTGTGGATAAGATAACTGTATTTCAATACAACTATATTCAGGCCAGGAATGAACAAATGCTACTCGGAGTTGCTTACTCTAAATCGGGAGCTAATCAACAGATACCGAATACGATGCAACAATCACCAAGAACTTCTCAATTACTTGAAATTCATAAATTCCTTTATTCAACAAGGAGGTAATCTCAGAGGTGAGACAGTGATACATTTTAGCATAGGTTGATATGATTGCTTTCAGTTGGAAGATATCGTACGCAAGTCGTAGCAAGTTGTCGTCAAGCGGTAAAAGATAACCATCTGAATAAGATCGATAGACTTATAAAAACTGGCACTGACTAAATCATGGATTCCGGGACCTGCCGCATTTAGACTTATTTCTTATGTTCAAATATATATTTTTTTAAATTTAAAACATTTTACTCTGAAATTTCTATTTTATATATTTGACATTGAATTCAAATTATTCCCAAAAATTTTTTCCTAACTAAGAATATTGGTTTATAATAAATTGCGTCATTTTATAATAAAATTAATATTTTATTTAATACAGTATTAAAAATTAAAAGGGAATTTATTTCTAAAACAATCCAAACTCCATTGCTGCAGTTAAAAAAATATATTAATTAGATTTCTGTAAAATTTTTGTTCTGCTGCCAAATACTGAAAAATATCACAAAATAAATCAGTAAAAGACACAATACGATGAGTACAAATGGTAACAGATAATCCTATAAAATAATAATTAATTACAAATATATATTTCAATACTTTAAAATATGATGAAGTTTTTCTATTATCAGAAATTTCTTTTTGAGCTTTTATAGTTTTCTGATTTCTTTTAAAATTTGACAGTCCTTTCAAGATTTCAATTCATTAATTATAAAATTAAAAATTTACCAATATGACGACGATATGTGTCAATGGGACCTCCTGACTTATCATAAAAATTTTTACCCATACTCAAATTATTAATTTAGAAAGTTTCATTTTGAAAGATTTGAAAATAATAACGTAGCAAACATAATATTTAAACACTTTATGCTTCTTTTTCCATTATTTTATTAGATCTATTTAATTAAATGTAGGTTTATGAAATTAATAAAATGATGATTTTGTAAAAGATAAATAAAAAATAATGAGAAATGTATAAAAATTAATGTAAAAATAACAACTTAAAATTCATAAATAAAACATACCTTAAGGTCTACATCCATTGACGAAATAAACGAAGATGCATGATGGTGCTCGAACATCATCGAAAATAGAAAGGATTCAATAAATGAGAATTAGTTAAATTAGAAGAATACTTCGAATAATTGTACTGGTGGATTTCTGGGACTTGATATTTCGAAACTATATGGTTGTTACCCAGACAACCCCATACAAATATTTTTCGATTACCACTCGGCACCCGTTGCTGAGCAATGTTGGAACTGTGTTCGAGTGAATGGATCGTCCGCAAAAAGTGAGCGCTATTACTAATGCTGTAATTGACCGAACGATCCATGGGTCCAACGAACTGCCGATAGAAGGCCTAGCTCGATTTCGATTTTTAGGTCCAATATAAATAGGTATTATTGGGATAACTATAATACATTTAATAAGTATTGCTTAAATAATCATAATACTCTTAATTTGAATAATAAAAGTAATAGAAATAATAGAAGTTAAATTTAAATCTAAGTTAAATTTTTATTTATTTCTTAATTCAAATTAGCAATTTATTTTTAACATTTTTTAAATAAATGTATTCAACCAAAAAATATTTTATTTTTATTCATTTAATTCATTAATTTTTTACTTTTATATAAATGGTCATTTTACGGTCTAATTTTCTTGTTATTATGTTATTTTTTATATAAATTTCGTGCGGTTCTTGATGCATTTTGTATTTATTTTATTTTACTTTTATGTTTTTGATTTTATATTTATTTATATTCTCTCAGATTTTAAAGTGTTTAGTTGATGTTGTCTATTGTATTTTAAGTTATCTTGGTGCTGGGTTTTCGTGCTGTATTACTGATGCATTTAAACAATTTTCAAGGCTATTTGTGTGCTGGCCCAACAATTATTATTATTATTATTATTATTACTACTACTATTATTATTATTATAACTATTATAATTATTATCGATATTATTAACAAATTTTTGTGTAGGGATTCGTCCTTAGTCTTCAGCTTTAAGAAAGATTTTTCTTATATAAAAATTTAGCCGTAATCCATCTGTATTTTTCCTGTTTTCGATAAAGTATTTTTGATAATTCGAAAAATTTTAGCAGCGTTCCACCCTTATTTTACGGTTTTATCCTTATTCTGCAGTTTTCGATAAAGTATTTTCATCGATTCGGAAAATTTGAGCAGCGTTCCGCCCTTACTTTACAGTTTCATAATAATCTTATACCAACCGTTGATAGGCATTTCACTTTTATTTTACTATTTTTGATAAGTATTTTAATTGATTCATAAAATTTGAGCAGTGTTCCGCCCTTATTTTACAGTTTTTATGAATACTGTTTTAACTATTTCCGAAAATTTGCGCAGCGTTCTGCCCATATTTTCCGTTTCAATTTGACATAATTTATTTACTTCTTATATATTATTTAAAAACATTATTTTCCATGATTTTAGTCGTTCGGATTAATCTTTTTCCGATGGCTATTCATTTTAACTGTTGCAACGATTTCGCTATTTTCCGTGCTACTCTTTCCCTTTCTTTATCCTTATGATCTATTTATGTTCATATTATATTTAATGAGTGCCCACTGGACTACTTGGTGTTAGATATTTTGAGCCGATTGTTGTTAACAATTTATGTCAATTTTTCAGGAAACGGATGATGAAGGAGCAGCGACAAGACTACTCCCTTACCTTCCAATTTCCCCTATATACGGATAATATTAACGTTCCAGCTCCTGCGTTCTCACGCCGGAGCCTTCAAGGGCACGAAACCATTGGCGATGATACGCGCACTTACACGATTTGCGATAGTGTGTTTTATTTTTATATCTTGCGTTTTGTTTGGGCTGTGGGCCACCAAAAAAATATAATAGAAAAAATAAATTACCAGATGAATTAAGCAAAAGTCTCGACGCATAAACTGTATATTTGGCATTCATATAAACAAATTTTAAATCGTGCATCGATGCTCATAAACCAAAATAACAAAACTGTAGATTAATGATCTGAAAATATTGCTGCAAAACATAACTGCAGACTAACGATCTGAAAATATTGCTGCAAAACATAGCTGCAGATTAATGATCTGAAAATATTGCTGCAAAACATAACTGTAGACTAACGATCTGAAAATATTGCTGCAAAACATAACTGTAGACTAACGATCTGAAAATATTGCTGCAAAACATAACTGCAGACTAACGATCTAAAAATATTGCTGCAAAACATAACTGCAGATGATGATCTGAAAATATTGCTGCCAAGTAGTTGAAAATACCACAGCAAAGCAAAATTATAAAACAGTGTGCATCTTAAATTTGTTTGAAATTAATACTGCAAAGTCGTTGAAAATTTGTGAAACCACATCAGTATGTATACCTATAATTTGGCCTTAACTTTGCGTGTTAATTTTACTGCGATTAAACAAAATTCGACCTTGAAATTATTTGTGTTATCTAAATTAAATTTTTATTTATTTCTTAATTTAAATCGGTAATTTATTTTTAACATTTTTAAATAAATTTATTCAACCAAAAATATTTTATTTTTATTCATTTAATTCATTAATTTTTACTTTTATATAAATGGTCATTTTACGGTCAAATTTTCTTGTTATTATGTTATTTTATATGTAAATTTCGTGCGGTTCTTGATGCATTTTGTATTTATTTTATTTTACTTTTATGTTTTTAATTTTATATTTATTTATACTCCCTCAGATTTTAAAGTGTTTAGTTGATGTTGTATATTGTATTTTAAGTTATCTTGATGCTGGGTTTTCGTGCTGTATTACTGATGCATTTAAACAATTCTCAAGGCTATTTGTGTTCTGGCCCAATAATTGGAACATTTTAAGTTTTTGGAAATAAAATTTTTCTCAATGGGGATTACATTTATTTTTTATATTTACTTTCAAAATTTAGTGTAAGGTAAACTTAACGTAACCTATAAAATAGTAATAATAATAGTAATATCAGTAATGATTTTAGGAAGGCTATAGTAATAGTAATATTAATAATACTGACAATAGTAATGTTAAAAACAATAGACAACGGTAAAAATAATAATAATAATAACATTAGTAATGACCATAATAGTGATAATAATTTTAATAATAATGATAATGATGATATTAATATAATAATGTTAATAATAGTGATATCAATTTGGATTACAATAGTAATTATGTGATATCAACAGTAGTACTATTAATAATAATAATAAATGTTCTGATGATAATAATAATGTGGGGTTATAGGTGATCGGTATGACCTTGACCCCAGTCATATAATTCTATCTGACTGCCACTGGTTACCCGTTGCTAGGCAACGTTGGTACTGTAACCAATGGTTCTGTGACCGTCAAAGGTGAGCGTTGTTTCCAAAACTGTTAAGATCCGATCTACAGCTGGTTCAGCGAGCTACCAATGGAGGGTCTATTCTCGACTTGTTTCCGTTAGGTACCTAACTCATTTTACTTTACACCACATTGTCTTTGCCCCCTCAGAGAGTATGCTAATATATTTACATTGTGAGATTAAACAAATGACAAAAGAAGATTTCGTTTATTCATGCATTGCATCATCACGATAATCTCTGTCCTAATGCAATTTTTGTTGTTTCTGCCGCCTCCTTTCTGCTCGTCCTGGCCTTGCGCGGGACTTTGGTTTGAATGGTTGGTTCTCGGGACTCATCGCGTTCTTGTAGGCTAATTGGGCTGGGGCGAACACCAGGGGATGGGTGACAGCCTGCCCCTCCTGGCCTGCCGCTACGACTATTTCCAGACCACGAATCTGGACCTTTTGGGCTTGGTTCAGGACTCTCTCCTCTCTCCAGCCCTTTTGTGTGCCGTTGCAGCTCGCGGCTTAATTGCAGGCACTGCTGATGTATATTTGCATTTTCTTTGCGGAGATCCTTTAATTCTTTGCCGATTTTTTGCATCGCGTCCATTATCGTTTTTCCTTAATAACAAATTAGATATAGGATAACTTTCAGAGATTAATTCGGAAAAATAAACAAAATTTTTAGTCCCCACCCCATTATCATTTTATGCGTTGTTACCTCGGAGAAGCCGGTTCATTGTTCACCTTACTCAGTTCTCGCGTGCCACTTTATTAATTAAATTAATAAAAGACAGTTACTAATACAACAAATTTATTGAAATACAGAACGCAATATAGGTCTTTAATTTTGGTGCGGTCGATTATCAGTTAAGCGCCTCCGCGAATAGGCGTGCTCCTCGGTGCCCCGATCCTCCAGAATGCCCCGAATATCTGGCTGTAGGAGGCTTTTCGGGACCACCAAGTGAATGGGTGCGTCGTTCTCTAGTAAGGCTGGATCCCGATGATCATAAGCTATTCCGTAGGAGGACAGGTGCCCGTCCGAGCTGGGAATACGTCCGTTGGCGATGTCCCGGTTTATCCTGGCTAGATGCTCCTTTTGCCGTCTCGCTAAAAATCGATATCGTCACTCTCATTGTTCTAGGCGGTGGAGCTCGACTTCGGCCCTTTGCCGGATCTCTCGTGTGGGGTTTCGACCCGGCTTCCGCTTGATGAGGATGCTGGGGAGTTCGACATCTTCTTCTGGCCCGTTGGCTTTCCGGTTCGGCCACTCGTGGGTACCATAGGTCGATATGGTGTATCCCGATCCCATAATGCTTGCCGATATCTCCCGGCAAATCTGGTCGGCACTGTTAGCGTAGTGCGATCCGCGTCTTCCCAGTTGCCACTATGCGTGCCTGTTAATATACATATTTTTTGTAAAAACCTACAAGGTAAAGTTTCTTTAGAAATCTTTATTTAACCGAATAAGATCCTTAAAAATTCATCATTCGGATCATATTTACTATATGTATTCAACCAATCAAATTGAAATTGTATTTATTTTGATTTTTCAAATTTTTATGTGCTTTTATTTAAAAATTTCTTGGTCAGTAAACAATTTTTGATATTGATTTGTTCGGTAACTAGTTATTGATAACATATTGTGAGTGTGTGAATAACCAAGTATTTTAAGGGGAAATGATTGAGAGAAAATTTTATTTTGAAGTGGGTTAAGTTGGTTGAATATTGGTGTTCAAAGAGTAAATATTATTTAAATATGACATTTTAATGAATAAGTAAATTATTCAATGCCTAGTATGTATATAGAGAGTTGTACAGTACTCAGTTATTTGTATACAGTACCTAGTGATTGTTGTTCAGTTATTAATCAATGAATTATTCACTGTGTATGGGTTATCAGTATTCAGAAGTTGATACCAAGTAAATATAACAATGGATTTGGTTTCAATGAATTTGATTAATTATCGCTTGATAACAACAAGGTAACTAAGCAACCAAAACATTTACCAATTTGGAGACATCAATGATCGATAAAAGAGTGAAGAAGTTAATAAAATTTCAACTTATATTTCTTTTGTTGAACCTTTTATGTGATTTATTTCAAAATTTGTTGATCAGTAACCTATCATTAATATTTATTGGTTCAGTAACTAGTTATTGGTAACATTTTAGGTTTATAGTTGATAAGTATTTTTAAGAGGAAATTATCAATGTGGAACAAGTTTATTGATATTTTTAAGGGGTTGAGTCGGTTGAATATTGTTATTTACAGAAGAATAATTGTTCAAAATTGGATAAATTCTTTAAAAAAATAGTTGAAAAGTGTTTGACTTTGACAAAATAATTTCAATTATTTCAATAAAATACAATAATCAAATACAAAATTTTATTCAGAAAAGATATATTTTCTTGCTAACTACTCAGTAACTAAACAACCAAGTGATTTACAGATATAGAGGCATTAATGATGTGAAAGAGAGTGAAGAAAATTTTATTAATAAATTTGTATTTTTACTTGTATTTCTTGTTATTGATTTACTTTTATTTAAAGTTTTGTTGGTAAGTAACCAAATATTTATTTGTTCAGTAACTAGTTATCGGTTACCTAATATGTATACAAGTAGTCGGAATGAAGTTTCCAACCGGAAAACCTAAACATGTAGTGGATAGAAGTGGAAAATATCCAATCTTATTCTTCAAGAGCGGGAAATGTAGGATAATGGGTTGCAAGAGGCCATTACAGGAAGGGGATCTCAAATAGCAGATTCAAGATTTACAAATTCAATCATTATCTTTGAATATCGACATGGGTTGTCGAATCAACTTGTATGATTTGTCTACCAAAACAGAAAACATTTACGAACCGGAACTGTTTCCATCATTAAGACTTGTCAGGTATAATCCACTTTGTGCTCTTGAATATTTGGCTACACGGATCTATCAAATGACAGGAATCAACATCGAAAAAATTGTATGGATGCACTACGAATCAGTTAAAGGATCTGGTTTGAAATGTTTAGATGACTGCATTGTTTGTGCAGATCCCTCAATGTCGACTTGCCCATTTAGATGAGAATTGGTTGAATTATTATTATTTTTATTATTATTATTATTATTATTATTATTATTATTATGTTAACACTAAATTTCTTTGATCGTTATCAACATGTATAAAAATTTCATTGTAAAATTATCCTAAAAATTTCACCTTAAAAAATCATATATAAAAAATTCATCGATAAAATTATGGTGAAAATTCTATTTAGAAATCATGTATAAAAAATTTCATTATAAAATTATACTGAAAATTCTATTTAAAAAATCATGTATAAAAAATTTCATTATAAAATTATCTTAAAAATTTTATTATTTTACAAAATTATATTTTAAATTATATATTAAAAATTATACTAAAAATTTCATCTTAAAAAATCATATATAAAAAATTCATTGATAAAATTATACTGAAAATTCTATTTAGAAATCATATATAATTTAAATTCAATTTTAAAATTTATCTAGAAAAAATTAACTTACGTATAAAACATTTTACATTAAATTTCAAAAATTAATAACATAAAGAAAAACGTAAAAATTTCAAATAAAAAATCGCGCCAAAAATTTGAAAAAAAAGTTTATTAAAAAATACACACAAAAATTTATTAAAAAAATTACATCATTATGTAATCAATACACACCGTAATTAATCACAAATTAAACCCCCCCTATATATTTTAGGTCCCAGTGTGCTCCTAACTACCTACTGTGGTATTAATACTATTAAGGTGATTGTGAAACGATAGAAATAATAATACTAATGATAATAGTAATAATAATGTTAATTATAGTAATAATTATAATTTTTCGAAAAACTTAAGATAACTAATAAAGATTGGTATGAAATTTGGATAAAGTGGGTATAATTTATACAGCTCATATGGCGACCACCGTTTCAAAGTAAATATAAAATTTCAACTTTAAGCATTAGGTTTGACTAAATTATGATGACGGTATTAAAAGGATAACACTACTAATAATAATAATATAAAAATCGGAATCTGTGTATGAACGAATGTGTATTCTAGGTCTTACTTTACGATAATTTTTATCAAATATGGCTGTTTGTGGTCAGTCGCGAGGTACTAATTTGAAATGTATGCTAAAAATCACGATAATTCGATTATTCCTTTGACTAAAATTTATGTAAACTAATAAATTGTTTTGGTTTGTCGTTCATCCTACAGTTGGTTATTGGTTTATTTCGTCTACATGAACTTCTTATTATGTCTTTCATTGTCGTATTGTAAGCCTTTATATTTAAACCTTTCCCAGGACCTCAACACTACTCTTTCGAGGGTTGGGCGATAGGATTTAGGAAGGGAGAATACTGAGCGGTTCCAGCTACTGCCTTCACCACGGGTTCCCCACTAACCACCGGTTCGATCCAGGGTAACAAATTTCATTTTGTGTGCTTGTAGTTTATGGTATGTGAAGTAAAAATTTAAGTATAATTTTTTAAGTTTAATCATCATGATGGACGCTCGATAGTAAAAGGAATCATACCAAAAATTATTGTGAGAATAAAAAATAAATAAAAAAATATTTTTTGATTCAAAACTTTATTTTTCATAAAATAAATATAAAAAGAAAAATATGTTGCCATAATTATTAAGAAAATCCTTTCATTTTAATAAAAACAAATCAGATTTCCAAATAATAATAAAATAAAAATAAAAACATTATAAATAAAAATAAATAATGATGATTACTTTTGTTTTCCTCCAAAGTAAAATAGACACGTAAAATAGTTTTTAAAATGAATTAAAAGAGAGTAAAGTAGAAGAAGTGATTTTTGCTCGACCAACATTGCCTTATATATCACGATTTCCCATGTGTGTGTTTTGATACGGTAAAACAAGGAATTTTCCAGAATATTCTAAAAATATTCCTTTTGATTTAAAATTAAATTTTACATTTTTTTGTATAAAAATATTATTTAATTTTTATTTATTTTATTTTTCTTTACATTTTTCTTTTTAAATTTAAGTTTCCCGCTCAAAATCACACAGGAATTATCGTGCTGGTCAAACAAATATGGCTTAATCAGTTTTTGCCCAACACTAAAACAGAAAAGAAAATAATAAAATAAAAAAGAAATTAATTTATATTATTTATTTGCTGGACGCAATTAAATGTCCGCATCATTCCACTTGTCTGGCAAAGAATGAGTTTACAGATTCTAGATACTGCTAAATCGAGGCCATTTTTCTGGGTTTTAAATTGCTTTTATTTATTTTAGTATTTTTATCATTTCCCATTTATTTTTCTCTATTTTTTAATATTATCTTCTTTAAATTTACATTGTTATTTTTTGTATGTTCTCGCTGAGTATTACTTTTTTTGATTTTTAAATCTTATCTTTGTCGCCACTTCCGCCTATGTATTTTCTAACCCTTATTTTGGAAGGTTTTGTCGGTTTTATGTTTTACATTATGTTTCTTTATGCAGCTGTAAGCGTTTTTTAGGAAATTTATTGATAATTATTTTAATTAATTGTGTTATTTTTTAATTTGTTTTAATTAATGTTTATTTTATTTTTGATTTCTGCTGGCGGTGTGTGTGTATGTTTTCATCAGCCATTTTTACAATTTAGAGAATTTTTAGTAAAATTTATTTTTTTGTTTAAATTGTGACTTTTAGTCCAACACTGTCTCGATAATAAGAATACTAATGGTAATATTAATAATAAGATTGATCTAATAATCAGAGTAGTAATAATAATAATATTGAAGGTAGTAACAGCTTATAATAATAATAATAATAATAATAATGTTGGGTACCTGATGGTGAAGGAATAAGATATTGCGACCATTTTCAAAGGTTTCCAATCAGATACACACCATAAAAATCATTACCATTAGATACCTGTCAAAGATGAAGTTGGAAATGTATACCAATGAGCTGTTTCCAGTAAAAGATGAGCCATATTGTCATGACTGCTAATACCTTGATAAACCTTTGGGTCCAAGAGCTACTATAGAAGGTACTTGCTCATTTTATTTTATAGTTCTCCTAACAATAATATTAATTGAGACAGTATCATAATAAAAATGAGATGTAACAGATGAAACACAAAATATTAATTTAATAATTCTTAGATACAGTTTAAATTTTTAAAGTTTTTACGGTGGCATTCCAAATTTGCGAATCTGCCCTAAAATCCTGGCGTCTTTCAGCCACCTTCTTCTTGCTCTCTCAGCTTGACTTGGACGATGCTTGGGCCGATTTCGTATCGGTTGTAGAGAAAGAGACATTGGATAAATCTGGTCGGGGTGATTTTATATTCGAGTGGTAGTGTTATCTTTATTTCTGTCGTACTAAGATGATACTCAATCCCTGTCTTTATGGCTTCTCGTAATTTCAGTTGAGAATTTTTCTTCTTTCTGTTTCATTTCCTCATATTGGACCTTCAGCATCTTGTTTTTATGTTCCAAATTCCTTGCCTGTGTAGGTCGAGTCCACGTTTCTTCCATGCGTCGACACTTCCTAGCCAATGATTCGGCTCGTTGTTCTTGTTGTAGGGCCTCACTATATGTACAGTTATATATATAGCTGTAACCGTGAGGGTTCGCCAGTGGTGAACGGCGAATCTGATCGCAAAATTATAGCTCATAGTGACGAAAAGAGATCGAGGAGCGGGTTTTTGGCTTGTTCTTCCTTTACTTGACGAGAGAAAAATCGACCTAAACTGAATTACATATACGGCTAAAGTACTAAACATCGATTAGTCAAGTGGGCACTCTTAAATACAATATAAACATAAATAGATCCTAAAGACAAAGAAAGCGAAATGGTAGCGGGGAAATCGCGAAATCGTTGCAACAGAAAGCCGTCGGAAAAAAGATTATTCTGAACGATCAAAATCATAAAAAATGAAAATTTAAATAACATTTATGGGTTAAATAAATTGTAATAAATTGAGGTAAAAAATATGTGCAGGACGCTGCGCAAATTTTTCGAAATAAATAAAATACTTAATCAAAACTGTAAAATAAGGGTGGATCCCTGCTCAAAATTAAAGCGAAATCACCAAATACAATAAAATAAGGATAAGGCTAAGTATGTGTAATAATTAATAACAATCATGGTAATAATGACAACGATAATCATGAGAATGTGGGATAATATAATACAGCCGAGCAATCATAATCGTGATAGAGACCAGAACAATGGCAACGATAATAGACCCAATAATACTCGGTTGTTTTTCATCTCATCTTGTGAATGTGATTACTAACATATCTTGACTTGAAAGCTAGAGATTTCATCTATTTTTTATAGGTTGATTTATTTTTGAATTCTTTAATACCCTCATGACGACATCTAACCATTTTGCGCCAGTTCCATATATGATTGCTTGTCAGGAACACAGAGATTATGCTATTGGCATAAAAACGCTTTCATAAAATTGAAAAATCTTTTAATCAACTTTCTTATAAGAGGCACTTTTTCTCTATAGAAATAATCATATGATGATAAGACTTTGCACGGAGCACCAAATTTCATAACCTTTCGTTTTATTCACTAGATTCATATAATACATATTCCCAATCAAATGTTCTTATTATTGCAAGATAACGCCAAGTTATCATTGTTCCAGTTTTCACACTAACTTTGTTAGCATAACCAATCGATAATCCGAGCTACAATAATGTAAAATAACCGATAAAGTTAAATAATATCGAACATTACTCATCTGAATATATCTGTGGCTTTTCGAGAAGGGCTTTATTCTCTCAAGGTTAAGACAATACGTTTCTCCTTTTTTAATTCTGAATTACAAATCTACTCTAATAAACACAAGAAAATGTTTGAAAAATTTGAAATTGGCATTTCCTAAATATTTCTGTAAGAGAAATTTTCATTAATGTTAGTAAAATTTAATAAATTGTTCTTACCGTTTGCTTAGATGGATAGAAACAAAATTGAAAGACCGAGAAATTAATGTTGTTATAGATTTTATCATCATCGACACATTATATAGTACTACTGTGCTAAAGTGAATCAATAAATAATGAAATAGAAAAATAAAAATAACTACTAACCCATGGAGTCACAGTCAGACTGCTGTCAAGTAGTGTCTGGAAAATTTATGGTGGCAATAGCTGTGACTCGAACGGATTCATTGCTTCTGAGCATTATTGATTTTCAGACTTTCTGGTTGACTTAATTTGTTTTAATGATTGGCTTCCATCTGGTGATTAGTTGACAGTGATATTGATATGCTCCGTCTTGTCACGATAACAATAATAATCACAGTAATAATAATAATGGCTAATAATAATAATAATTGTTTTAATAAATGGTAAAATTTTAACCATAATAATAATAACCTGATGATAATAATACTAGTCACCTCAGGGATAATAGTGATTTTAATAATAATAACATTAGTTTAAGTAATTGATAATGATAATTTCAATAATAATAGTGAAGACGACAATAATAAGAGTGATAATAATAATAGTTATAATAATATAATAGTTTTAATAATTTATAACAACTACAAATAAGTCCCTGCTTGGGCGTGTCTTCGGAAAGTATGATGTATATGAATGTAGTGTAATGTTTATGCCGAATTATATGCTTCAACGAATCAGGTTTATTTTAATTTTTGTCGAAATTTTCCGGCTTACAGCCAGCACATACCTCAAGTAATTAAAATCATATACACTATCAGATTGTGTAAGAGCGGTTCGTCCGCCTATAATCTGTGCCCGTGAAGGTCCATGTCTTGAGAAACGACGGATGCTGAACGTCAATATTTTATTATAGGGCGTTAATTAGATCGAGGGTAGTCTTTTGGCTGCTCACTTTCTTCCTTCGTTCGAAAAAAAAATATAAACGAATAATATGAATGAGGAATGTTAATTAAACAGTAATTTTAAAAATCTAATTTTAAACCCAGATTAGGTGGAGTTAAATAGAATTTTATTACAAAGGACTGTGATTTTTATATATTAAGAAGGAACAATTAGACTGAGACTAACCGAAGTCGCAGAGCTTAAAGTAAAGGATTAACAAAAGGTTGATTAACAAAAACTTTAACTTATTATATAAGCGAATAATTAACGCTGAATAGAAGAGCATGAGTACTGAAAGAAGTAGAAACTAAATACATAAGTGCGGTAATGATCATGATTAATAATTACCGAAATTCAACTTAAATTGAATTTACTACCCAATAAAAATAGAAAAAATATAAAGCCTCACCCTACAATCAAATTACAACGACGAAGGGCACGAAAAACCATGAAAATTTTATTTAACCAATTACTAGAACATAAAAAATCCTTGCACGAAAGAAGTAAAAATCAGTGGACATGAAATCTTCATATCATTTTAACAAACTTAATATACGATCGATTTGTAGCTTTTGTGTGAGTGGTAAATCAACCACTCAAGGCTAATATGAATAAATGTAGGCCAAATAACCGTTATCTTATGCAAGCCGTACTACAGACCCACGTAGATGTGGTTGAGATCTGGACCACTGTCGCAATCAATCTCCTTCTACAGCAACCTCAATTCCTGAAAATATTGTCGAAAATGATCTTAAAAAACTAATTGATAATTACTCGGAACAAATTAATAGTGAAATAATTTTAAATTTTAAAAATAATTTTCAAAATGCGAATTATAAATTTTTCATAAAAAATTATATATTTATAATTCAGCTGAAAATAAAATCACTATTAAGTTTGTTTAATTATCAGAATAATACAAACTATATGTTTATCAATGATGAAAAACTTTTTCGCGCGCTTGGGGCGCGCAAAAATGCTGGACGCAGCTCGCTGACCTCCGGACGACTCGCCAAAATTGTGCCCTCAACTTCCTGCGATGAATCTATTCGTGCGCATGAGACGCACGAAAAAGTGGACGTAGCTCGCCGACCTCCAGTCGACTCGCCATAAGTTTCATTATATCATTTACTTCCTATGAGGAATCGAAATTAGAATCAACTAAAAATATATGCAGATCTTCGTGCAAAGAAAAATCAAAATATGACCAATCATTCATGAATAGATACCTACTATTACTTAATGCATCTGAAAAATACACCAGTGACGATGAATCTATCTACCAAGACAATCCACATCATAAGGAGAATGTGGAAGCCATGACTAAACGCAATAAAAGTTTAATGGATAGAAAACCAACAGAAAATGAAAGAATGAATGAAAAATCTAAACTCAGAGAACCACTTCTTCTACCTGGACACCCCACCTCTTATCCTTTTGCTGAAATGACATTCAACACTAAAGAATGTGCTGACCCTGACTGTGGATGTGATGAATGCGAGAGCAACAGACCTAATTCCTATGGTGATGAAAGCTCTTCTGATGAAGATCTTTAAGATATAAACCTCCGAATGTGTAGTGTGAATGTATGCAGCAATGCTGGTAATTGCATCGGCGTTGCAGTCTTGTGTTAGTAAGTTAAAAACCAATAGAAATATGTTCTGAGCCTCGCTCGCATAACTTAGCCGAAAGGCCGCGTATCGATTAAAAACCAATTGTGAAAAAAAAATAATATTGCAAATATAATGATAACAACCATAATCATAGTAATAATAATAATGGATAACAATAACTTCGTTAACAGAGATAGGAATGGTAATTTTGGAGGTCATAATAATGAGTGATGATGATAAAAATTTATAGTAGCGATGAGAGTAGGTAGAGATGATAATATTAATAAAATACTAATGATAACAATACCAAAAATGTGGACGACAATAATTACCATCTGAGTGGGAAAGATGACCATAAAATCGGAAATTAAAACGATGAGAGGACTAACCATAAGTGCATTCAATAATACAAATTGAGCCGTACAATCACAATGACATTAGAACAGTATGCAGACCCACATCGTTTATACAAATGCCCCAACTGAATTGGCCTACCGAGATCAGGGAACCAAGAATAACCGACCTCACTCACGTCCAGGAAGATCTGAACGAAGACGACGACGCCTAATTATAACCAATAAGCCCAATGGAGACCGAGGACAAGATCAAATTAACTTGTCGAACGCCATGAATAATTGATGAATTGTTGCGATGTATAGAATGAATGTTTTGCTAAATAAAATGATCGTTATCGTTTTCTTATTATTCTTTTATTTTGCCGTAAATAAAAAGGCTCTAGAATTCTGAAGGATACTGAAAATATACTATGCAAAGGTTAGGGACCGAAAAGTGTACGTCGAGCACATACGGTAGATCGCTGAACCAAGCTGTAGACCGGGCCATAGCAGTTCATAGCAGGCCTAGCAACGAGTAATCAGTGGAGGGTTGACACATTGTATGTCAAGGGTTCAAGGTCAGACAGTCCACGAACCCCACATTAGTAAAATACGATTATTCTTGAACAGAAGCGCTTTTGTGTGATTTAGGAAGCTTGTGTGAGAGAAATTTCCAATAGAATCAACTTTGTGTAAAGTCTTTATTTGATTTTTCCTGATGAAAAGCTTTTACGGTTTTCACGAGTAAAATACGAAGTGCTTTTGTGTGATACAGGAAGCTTGTGTGAGAGAACTTTTCTTTACAGAACCAACTTTGTGCAAGGACTCACGTTAAACGAAGTAAGGAATTTTGATGAATATGCTTATAAATGCAACTATTATCGAATATTCCTATAAATGTAATGATTTTTAATGATGAATTATATGTATTCGAGCAGGTATATTGTTTTATTTCATGTCGAAAATGTTCAGGCCCACAGCCAAGACATCACACAAGAAAGTAACTACACACAATTAACGGATCCGTATAAGCGCAGTTCATCTGCAACGGAGCTGTGACCGTGAGGGTTCGCCAGTAGTAAACGGTGAATCTAAACGTAAAAAGTGGTGGATGGAGATCTAGTAGCGGGTCTTTTGGATTGTTCATCTTTCGCTCAACGCCAGAAAAATCGACCTAAACTGAACTTCACACTGGATAAAATCATAAACATCTAGTAGTCCAGTGGGGACTCTTAAATGTAATATAAACACAGTCAATATTCTAAGGTCAAATTGAAGGTATAGGAAGTTGGGAGTAATCTAAATTGCTACAACAAAATTCTCTCATCTCTTAACGAATCAGATCGAAACTTAATTAAAATCAAACGTTGATAAATGGGGGTACTAAGATCGAGTTTTCCTTCTAAGGTGCATCAAGATTACAACTAATTATCAAGATAAAATCAGGGGAGTTGACAATTTGGATAGAACACCGAATGGCGGTTTAGTCGAATACATGAGTTAATTGAAATAAGGTTAGCGTTAAGATTTGTCTAATTAATAAACTAAAATCGAATAAATATGAATAAATTTAGAGTTGAATTTTGACTAATAAATATAGTCAATTAGGATTGAAATTATGTTGTTTTTTTAACGAATTAAACTAATAAACCTAACGAGTAAAGCAAATAATATTAATGAGTTGAATGAGTCAAATATTAAAGTCGAATTTAATAGATGTAAACAGTAAACTAAAGTCGAACTTGATTAATAAATAAAATTGGGTTTAAGTGTAAACAGAGGAATTCTAGTTAGTAGCTCCGAGTAGATCCCTAATCAATTAGTGCCAACTGAATTTTTATCATATTGAATTGTACATTATATAGAAGTGACTTATAAAAAGATTAGGATAAGAATAGTAATATCAAGAAACCATCACAACAACCCCGGCATCATACTGCGAGAATTTGATAAAAACAATTAAAATATCTCCGATGAATTAATAAACCATTTACAATCATTAAACAACAATAAACCAAAACAAAAAAAATTTTAATTATTTATTTATAACTAACCATCACTATAACGTGCATATCCCGTTGTGAAAATAAGCAGGGAATTCCCAATAACTAGAGCATTTAATCCATAATTAATCGACAGATGTGTAGACCCTGACATCTAATCAAAATACAGGACCTTAATGGCGTTTTCTTCAGCAAGTTGTGATCACTTGTGACTATATAGATAATGTCAATTTAAATCAATAGAAATTCACGGTCAAGCATTGCGGGTGTGAGTATGGTCTTTGAGAGAGAAAATGTTTTTACATAAGCGACAATCGGACCAATTTTCCTTTGAATATAAGTCGGTTGTATCCAGATCCAAGAGCATCTACCATAAAAATAAATAATGGCTATAAAATAATTTAACTTACCCTCGTCTAAAATAGACGAAATAGGATTTTGAGTTTCAGGTTGCTTGGTCAATGAACTATTTTTGATGACATTAATTTAACAGTTAAATACCAAGGTCAACGTCGGAGCTAATGACGTATTGTCAACGATAACGAGGACGCGAGCAGTAATGACAACAGCAACAACTACCATCACGACCTTTAGTAATGACATATAACTATAATAATTCTCGTGATAATAACATACAATTATTATAACAATACCAATGACGATATATATAATGACGACCCAACGAATGCTAATAATAATCATAATAACTAACATAACCAATCATAAATACACGTGGCAGCTGCAACAAGAATAGGAAAAAATTAATGGTTGGAATAAGAATAACAATGAAACTCGACATAACAATGATGATGATATAATAATAATAATAATAGTAATTCTAATAATAATAATCATGATTATTTGATAATAATAATAACAATATACATCATATGATCTAATAGCAATCGATAATAATAACCTTAATAATAATAATAAAAATAAAATATAAGAATAAGAATGATAAAAAATATTCGAGGGTTCTCTATTTCTTCTAAAAGATTGATTGCAGATTCGGAAATTTATCAATGGTATAAACATTAAATTTTGTTGATCTAGCATCCACTTATGTTACGCACATTTTTGATGCGGTAAAACAAAATGCCTACACGTTTTTACTATATTTCCTCACTTTTCTCTTGGTTAACAGATTTCCTTGATTTATCAAAGGTTTTTATTACCTTCTCGGCTTAATTCTCAGTTATTTTCTGGAATGTAAGTTTTTCGATGAATTTGAAGCTAATTTGATGAAATGGTCAATTTTGCTAGGTTTTAATGTTTTTCGATTCTTTTTAAATGTTTTTTTATTTCTTACATATTTTTTGCATTTTCCACCATTTTTTATACTTTTTGTATTATTTAATGCTAAATAAACTATATTTGATGATTTTTCGTCCATTTGAATTTAGTCGCCCGAATTTTATCGGATGTCACACCAGATAAACGAAAATTCAAAATCTTAGTCTTTGCCCAACATAAATAATAATTAATAGTTGTAGGTTTAATATCATTCATATAAAAATTCGTAATTCCCCAAATATATTTATTATTAAAACAACAGATATTTATTAATATCGTAACTTCCCCCTCTTTAAGGTTTTGTCCACTTCTTCAACCACTTGATTCTGCGTTGTTTTATAACGTTAAGACACTGGAGCTCAACCTGATGAGGAGATATGAATCTGATTATTTTAAATGGTACTTCATACTGAAAATCATTTTTCTTTCTATTGTGTGGTTCTATTCAACTAACACCCACTCTCCCTCTTTAAAATCTCTTGACACCCGTTTCTCAC
This sequence comes from Schmidtea mediterranea, assembly GCA_022537955.1. Classification (NCBI taxonomy): domain Eukaryota; kingdom Metazoa; phylum Platyhelminthes; order Tricladida; family Dugesiidae; genus Schmidtea; species Schmidtea mediterranea. The sequence goes on from CM039679.1 coordinate 261,255,647, forward strand.
TTTCAAACTCAATTTCAGACTCAATTTTATTGATGCTTTATCTAAATTTATCCTAGCTTTATCAATCATATCTGATTTACTTGTTTCTTTGACATTAAATTTGGAATGGATATTGATTTTTCCTCCATACATATTTCAAACGGTGACAATTCCGTGGAATTTTGCTGAGTAGCATTAATATTAAATTCAATCTGTGGTAGTAATTCAAACCAATTTCTTTCTTCACATTTACTTTTTAAGGATGTTTGATAATATCTCTGACTGTTCGTATTACACTTTCTGTCAGTCCGTTTGATTGATGCTGACATAGCGAGGCAAACTCTTGCTTAATGTTTATTCGGCCATGTTTTTCTTCATGTAGGCACTTTCAAAGTTTCTACCTCTATTTGTTAAAATACTGATTGGTTTACCAAATCATATATCCAATTATGCAATATGACTTTGAATATACATTGATCATCCATTCTAAATACTGCAGTTAGACTCACCAGTTTGCTAAATCTGTCAATGATAATAACTACATACTTTTTGTTAGTTTCTGTTCTATCCATTTACGCGATGTCTGCTACAATTTGTTCAAGGAAGTTTCTACTCTGTCTAGGAATCATTAGTTCTTGTTTTTCTTGGACTTATCTTCCTTTTCGCACATACCATGCATTTCTTTAGAAATTCTTTTACAGTGTTAATCATAAATGGCCAAAAATAATAATCTTTAAGGTAATTATAAATTTTTTTGATCCAAGGTGAATTTTAATACAAAATCTTCCGCGTAGTCAGGAGGAATTAGTACTACAATATTATTTCCTTCTTCTAACACTAGAAATTCATCGATTATCTTTAAATTTTCTTTGTTTTTATACACATAACTAGCTTTAGAACTATCTGAACAATTTTCAATAACACATTTCATTAGATTTTTCACTTCCTTGAAATTCGGATCAACTTCTTGTTTGGACTTAATTTTTTCCATAAGATTCTCGCTTGAATTATTCGACATATAATTTATATATTTAATTCGTGATTTAAAGCTTTTAGCATCACTGTGAGTATAATGATTCATCAATTCTTGATAGTCCATCCGCAATACTATGCTCGCTGCCTTTTCTATATTGAAGCTCGAAATCATATTCTGATAGGTTTGCGATCTAAGTTTGGAATTGAAGACTAATTGGTTTTTTCGTTGTATTCATGAAAATCAAGGCCTTGTGATCTGTTCTTGCTATAAATCTTTTTCCATACAAATACTGTTTGAAATATATGACATGCTCATGTAATGCTAATAATTCTTTTCTAGTCATAAAATAACTTTTTTCATGTGCTGACAGATCCAGTGATCCATAAGCAACTACTGCTTCGTCTTTATTCTCTTTTATTTGACTCAAAACTGAGCCAATAGCTCCAAAACTGGCATATGTATCCAAAACAAACATGAGATTCTTTCTAGGATAATGTAAAATTGGTGCTTTGCAGAGTTTCATTTTTAACTCATTGAAACTTTTTTCACAATGATCAGTCCACTGTAATGTAACAAATGGTTCTGTGACCGCCAAAGGTGAGCTTTATTTCTAAAACTGCTAAGGCCCGGCCTACAACTGGATTCAGCGAGCTACCGTTAGAAGGTGTGTTCTCGACTTGCTCTTTTAGGTCCCTAACTTTCACATGGTATATGTTCTACATCCTTAATAATTCTATAATCTCTTTATTGACGACCAAATTAAATAAACCAACCAGAAAATTGTATTGATCATATTATTTATTGCTACATTTACATATTGAAATAGTTTATTAGTAGATTTCAGTATTTGATGGATTCTATTGTTCTTGTCCCCTGTTGCCATTTAGAATCAATCGACGACGTTTCCGTTCAGATCTTCCTGGTCGTGAGTGAGAGCGATTATTCTTTGATCCTTGATCTGGGTGCGCAATGCCTATACCAGTTGCTTCTTCTCTTGCCAGCCGCGTTGTGCTGCATCCGTCTTCTGATAAATTTTCCTCTCCCGTTTGATAGCGATTCTTGGTACTTCTATTTTGTCCTGTCGAGAACCTGTTCGGATGGGCCAGCTGCTATCTCCCAAGATGGAGAGGATGTATCCGGCATCCCATAGTGACTGCCGGTAGTGTGCCGCCAGATTCGGGTCCACGGGAAAAGCAATTCGGTCCTCGTCTCTCCATATGGTCGTTTTGGTCGGCCGTGTTCCTACTGAGAAATAAAAATTAATCCTTTTTTCGTATTGAAATAATAATGATTGGCATAGCTAAATATTCCAGAGTGGTAGTTCATCTAATTGTTCATGAACTTATTTCGGTCTACGCTGCGTTTAAGGGCTCCTGCGTCCGTACTGGTGACATGATCGAATCATATTTGTGTAAATTCAATATGTTTAGTGCATCATGAAAAAACAAAATGATCATTACTGTCTTCGTATCGTTTCGGAGTGTCGTCCTGTTGGGGTCGGAGGGCCGTGGAAGGTCTGATTTGACGGTTACCGTCGCTCCAGCTGCTTGACTCTTAGTTTTTCTCATTGAAGAAATTCTTCGGGAGTTGGTCGTTTTTCATTATGTTGTTTAAAATTGACTTTTGAAACTATTTTTCCTTAACGTTATTTGTCTACATTCGTTGCACCAATTTCGCGCTCTTCCCCCTCGCCATTTACTTCATTTTGGCCTTAAGATTGAAAGTAAGTTTATATTATGATTTTAGGAGTGCTTACTGAGCTACTCGGTGTTGATGATTTTAACCCATTGTGTTAAATAAATTTTGGTCGAAATTTCGAACGAAGAAAGAAAGTGAAGTAGCCAAAAGACTACCCTCCGATATAACTAACGCCCCTATAGGAAAATATTGACGTTTGGCATCCGTCGTTTCTCACGACATTGAGCTTCACGGGAACATTATTATAGGCGGAGCAAACTGCTCTTACACAATCTGATAGTGTGTATGATTTTAATTACTTGAGGTATGTGCTGGGTGTGGGCCGGAAAATTTCGACAAAAATTAATAAACCTAATTTGTTGAAGCATATAGTTCGGCATAAAACATTACAATATATGCATAAACGTCACACTTGCAGAGGATACTCCCAAGCAAAGACTTATTTGTAGTTGGCTTGAGTACGTATCGTGTAATTTGAATCAAAAATCTTCGAGCGTTCTGCCTTCCGTAATTTTAGCAAAGAAAAGTGAGTCTTTAGTTCACAAAAGTGTTTTTTAGTTTAACTAAATGTGTGTTAAAATCTTGTGAAAATGAATGGTATTTATACCTATTTTGTGACCCTAACCTTGCGTGTTTTTTATGCATAAACAAAATTTGACCTTGATTTTACTTGTAATATCTATCTTTAATTTTATTATTTTCTTGCATTAAATAAATAATTTATTTTATTTGTTTTTTTAATTGAATATTTCCGATTAGAAATATTTTATTTTCAACCAGCTTTTCCGTTAAAATGCTGATTTTATAAATTGATCTATTATCGGTCAAATTTCCTAGTTATATTGTTATGTTTATGTTAATTTCGTGCTGATCTTGGTGCATATTTGTTATTATTTTAATTTGCTTTAATGTTTTTGATATTATATTTAATTGCATTTTCCTCATAGTTTAGGGTTGTTTATTTGGTGTTGATAGGTTTGATTTTAAATTTGCGTGCTGTGTTTGGGCGCTGTCTCCGATCCCTTTTAAACAAATCCTTGTATTGGCCCAACAATTAATTGACAACAATAATTTTAACCGTAATAATAATAAAAATAATAATAATGTCATTAATCACTATGTCTGATTTTAATCAAAGAATATACGATGCATTAAGTGATATCCAGTGCAATTCCCAATAGTATACTAGTTTCGAGCTAATGACTCTCATCATTAGGTAAATGTAAAAACAGTGTCACTGTTATACCCTTATTCTGTTGCACTGGACATCAAATAAGTTTGCAAAGTTTGGCTTTAAGGCAAGAAAAAAGACGAATTTTTATCTTGAAACCTCCTTTCACTTGAAACCATAGTAGATACAATCTTACACTTGTGAACTACAACTTCAACAAGAAACTGGTAACAAGTTATGAGTCGCACGACGCTTAGCTCGTTCAGATTTTCCCGGCGATGTTTGAATGGTTTGGAGTCGGGCTTCGAGGTGGCCGCCGCATCTCTGTAGATCAATTGCGCTAGGGCGAATACCAGGGGGTAGGTCACCGCCGCGCTTTCTTGGCACGCCGACAACACTACCTCCACGCCTCTGATTTGCGTTTTCTGACTTTGGTTGAGCTGCTTCTTCTCAGCCCAACCCTTCTGCACAGCTGTCATTTTCTGGTAAAGGCGTTTTATCCAATTTGGCTCCACCCAGGTTGCCTTGATTCGTTGGACTTCCTTGGTTAGCTGTAATATCTGTTGATGAAGTTCTGCGTTGGTTTCTCGCGTCCGCGTTAATTCTTGCTGTAGCATTTGATAAGGATTCATGTCTACAATAGAAACGTGATATAAATTCTGATATAATCTCATGAATTATATTCTTTTATTTAGCTATGCTTAAGCCTGTCAAGTTAATATTACTTCGATTAACTAATTATTCCTATGACTTTTCTATGTTTGTTAAACAAGTGCAAATTCGAGAGAAAATTATATTCGTATTACAAGATTTAATTAGTTATTTCTCGGTTAATGCTGGATACTATCTTCGTCTTGGGTATTCTCAAGCGTATGGGTGCTCGTGAGGGCTGGCATTTCTCGCGGCAATACCTCTTCGGGACAACCACGTTGATTGCCGTTGTTGTTACGTCCAGTCTTGGGTCATCTAAATTGAACGAGGTATTGTACGGAGGGGCTTACCCGTCCGAACTCGGGAACCGACAGGCGGCTATATCCCGGTTGACCTCTTCTAAATATCTCCTGGCCTTTCCCACTTGCCGGTCCGTCTGCCCCTGATGCTCTTCTAATCGAGCGAGCAGATATTCGGCTTGGCCTCTGATTTCCCATGCCGGTTTGCGGCCGGGTTCCTGTTTGATTGCGACGAATTGGAGGTCGGTGTCATTGCTGCTCGTTTGGCCTCCCATCCGGGACTCCTTGATCGGCGAGATTGAGAATCCCGCGTCCCACATCGCTTGTCAACACCGGCAGCCGAGTGTACCGGGAATCGTAGCTTGACCGGGACGCATCGATCCATTCATTGTCTAAACGATAAGGTAAATGTTATTGTTAAATCTTGCCTCTGTAACAATTAATATGCTAAATTATGGTGGGTAAGATTTCGTGGATTGGGTCGTAGGTTGTCTTGTGGGTTCACGGAAGTTTGTCATTCGCATGTAAAAATTAGAAAAGTATATATATATATATATAATTAGCAGTGTAGTCTACTTCCGTGGCACTAGCAGTTTGGTTGAATCGTCTGAAGTACGTATACTTATCCTGATCTATCCGACGGGATCTATCGTCGTCATGGCATCTTTATTGCGAACTAACTCGCTTTCGTTGACGGGGTCTTAACTGTTTCGTGTCCTTCCAGCTCTCACATTAATCAGAAATTTTTATCAGGATACGACATTCGAGGAGTTGGGCGCCTGATTTAGGTGAAGGTAAATAACCCTAACCCATATTACCCTAATAGAGTTCCAAATAGCTACCGACATGACGTTAACTTAAGTAGAATTATTCAAAGTATTTTTCATGCCTATCAGATGTGAATTTAAAGGGGTTTCATAGAAGAAATTTACACGAGGTATGAACAACGTCAAAACGTGGTTCAAATGAGTTTAATTAAATCCATTCAAGTTAATTACATAATGTATAACCCAAAATCAACTCATTGTTATAAACGAGTTTAATTAAATAGGTTCAAGTTTAAATTATACTAAGTAACCTTTTCAAATTAAAAAATATCGAATCACAAAATTTCCATTATCAGAAAAGACGTACAATTAAGGCTGAAAATGATACTAAAATCTTTAAGTTTGTCAGCTATTTTTAAATTTAAATTATTGCAAGTATCATTTATATTTTTGAAAATACTTATTTACAGAAAATGGCATTACTATAACGAATAACCAACTGAGACAAAAGGGTTAGGAAATCAAGTTAACTTATTTTATTTTTTATTTTTGTTTAGCTTATATCGAGAATATCGATAGTCGGTGAGAGCTAGAATTCCTTCTCAGAACAGGCCTAACTGGGGTCAGATCATTGAATGCATAAGAAAAATTCTGCGTGGTTTTACCATCTGCGTCAGTTGGGTTTTGATCGACCTTAAATTCGGTGGAATAATCATTTGCAGGGTTACTCGAATTAATGGAAAAACATAAGTTGTATTTAATGACACAAATGTTCCGTTAAATTCCAAGTCTGTACTGTCGTCGGGGTCTGTGTGCATTCATCTTGGAGAAACTCATGAGGCTGGGTCTCGTAAGTACAATCAAATTTTAATTAACAGCTTATAGGAATTACCATTTCGATTGGGGGATTTTCGCTCGATCATAATCTCATCGTCCTGATTCTCCTGTGATCTGGCTGAGGTTCCACATGTCGGGTGTCTGGAATTCGATTGCATCTCTTAACAGTGATTGTAGGATTAAATGATAGTATTCATGTGATCCGCGGAATTTATATGCGTATGGGTGTATTGGGCGTAGTGTGTGTATCAACTTTTGGTCGCATATTACTTCTGTCATAAAGGGCATGTCGTTTCTCTTGCACAGATAATAATTCCGCCTGACTGTGTCGATCGGGTGGGATTTCTATTGATTACAATTACTAAATGTCAGATCTCATGCTTCCCCATTTAGTTATTCGATGTTCGGACTTTTATCATTATTGGAATTATTATTTCGTGAAAACTCCCATCTATCAGCGATTGTTCGGATATCATTATCACTATTTTCGCAAAATCGTTTGGTCATAACAATAGTCGAATCATTCCTTGAGGGATTAGGTAAGTGTTCAATTCACCTCATGCACGTGGTTATCAGGTTTTATATTTTCTAGGATGGGACGTATTTCACTCGTCCTTCTCATTTTGTTCACTTCCCTGGTAACTCGTGGCCTTCGTCCTCGATTAGAACGCTTCCAGCTAGCCAACGTGACTTTTTTGTGATATTGGACATGACATAATCTCGGAATATGCTAGTGAGAAAATCTTTTTATTTATTCGGTTATTCCTTTCCTGTTGTATGTTATTAAGTCTATTAAATGTAATCTCGTCTCTTTATTATTTTTTTGTATTAGAATGATACCTATGAGTTTATATTTCAATGTCGCGTATTATTTCGCTTTAATAGCCTATTGCTAGTCTAAATTCTTAAGATACATTATCTCTGAGGGAAAGGTGTATATATCTAACATCTCGCCTTAACATTTTTATAGTAAATTTTGAAAATGTTCACAAATGTCGGGTCACCCCCTAACTTCTCTGGGTCATAAATATTTTAATAATCTGAACTCCAACTATTGTCGGATCCATGCGGGGAATTTAGGGGCGCGTTTTGTAATTCCTTTAATTATTTAACGGTTTTGGGAGGGTAAAGCAGATGTTTAACTTTTAATTTGGGGCTGTTACTAAAGCCGTAAACGCTCGAAACTATAATTTAGTGGTTCGAAATGATGAATTTAGAGAACGGGTGCGTAATAGAACGTGAAAAGCAGCATTGCCTAATGAATGTATTGCATAGATAATTCATTCGACTTTATACATAATTGTAACTAACCCATATAGATAATTAAAAATCGATGTAAAATAAAACTAAAAGGGATAAACAATACGTATGAGAACTTTATCTGTCTTAGCCTGTAATATTATCAATTAAGAACTCATGTCATTTTATTACAAAAACTGCTAGGAAGTTGAAATTGTACTTCTTTGAAGATTTCTTTATTTTAATTTCAAAAAGTCATTGCAACATAAAAATTCCCGTCACCTTCCCTTAGTTGATTCTAGGATAAAATTGTGTCGATATTATGAGTTTATGAGTGCCCACTGGACTACTCAGTGTTTTGATTTTGAGCCGATTTATTTTGTAGTAGATTTTAGGTCGAGTTTTTAGGAAAAGAGTGGTGATAGACTAGCGTAAAGACTATTGCTTCTCCAACCCATTTCCCCTATACAGAATGATAATTGACGTTTCAGCTACTGAGTTCTCACGCCGTAGCCTTCACGGGCACAAACTATTCCCGGACTTACACCGCACTTACACAGTTGGGTTGGGGTGTATATTTTATTGTCTTGCGGTGATGTGTCGGCTATGGGCCGGAAAAATCTCGACATAAGTATTCTGTTCTAAAACTTTTATTTGAATATAATAGCATATGATAATTCATGGTTGATATACATCATTCATTGAACGTTATTACAAATCTTTCCCCACGCCGGCGCCCAACCAGAGCTCATATGAGGTTGTATGGGCGCGACGTGGAGAACGTTTTTGAGCATTCCTCCACTAACATTTGAAAATTTGTTCTGTTTCAAACTGGTTCCTGATGGAGAATAATCAAAATTAATTAAGACTGGTTAAGATTCTGTGAAAATGAATCGGTATACATACCTATTGTGCGACCCTAACCTGGCGTGTTAAATTTGATGTAGTAATACAAAATTTGATCTTGTGATTTTCTGGTATATTCTAATCTTAATTTTATTATTTTCGTGATTTAATTTGACAATTTTATTTTTTAACTTTTAATTGAATTGTTTCCAATTCAAATTATTTAATTTTAGTTCCATTTTCATGGACTTTCACTTTTTTTGGTAAATTGTCAAAATTCGGTCAAATTTTCGTGTTTTTTTGTTATTTGTGTGTTTCTTTCGTGCGGATCTTGTTGCACTTTGTTATTATTTTAATTTACTTTTATGTTTTTCAATTTTTTATTTAATTATTTTTCTCTCGTATTTTAGCATGGTTAATTGATGTTCTATGGGTCTGATTTTAAATCTGCGTGTTGTTTTTGCGTGCTGTTAACGATTCACTAAAACAAAATCATGTCTTGGCCCAACAGGAGACATAATATTTATTATCTAAAACAACTGAGTTACTTTCAGTAGGAAAATATTATATTGTAAGTATACACACTGTTGGGCCAGCACAAAAATAGCCTTGAGAATTGTTTAAATACATCAGTAATACAGCACAAAAACCCAGCACCAATATAACTTAAAATATAACATACAACACCAACAAAACATTTTAAAATCTGAGAGAATATAAATAAATATAAAATCAAAAATATAAAAGTAAAATAAAATAAATACAAAATGCATCAAGAACCGCACGAAATTTACATAAATAATAACATAATAACAAGAAAATTTGACCGTAAAATGACCATTTATATAAAAGTAAAAATTAATGAATTAAATGAATAAAAATAAAATATTTTTGGCCGAATAAATTTAATTAAAAATGTTAAAAATGAATTACCAATTTAAATTAAGAAATTAATAAAAATTTAATTTAGATAACACAAATAATTTCAAGGTCGAATTTTGTTTAATCGCAATAAAATTAACACGCAAGGTTAAGGCCAAATTATAGGTATATATACAGATGTGTTTCCACAAATCAACACAACCACTATCGACCTGTGTAAGTGCGTGTATAATCGCCAACAGTCGTGCCCGTGAAGGTTCCGGCGTGAGAACGCAGGAACCCAAACGTCAAATCATTGAAGTAAATAGCAAAAGAGAGTAGCTTGAGAGTGGGTCTTTTGGCTCAGCTTTCTTGTACTTAATTTCGATAAAATAGACGTAAACATTTTAACAACATTCGGCTCAAAATCATTAACACCGAGTAGTCCAGTGGGCACTCATTAAATATAATATGAACATAAATAAATCATAAGGACAAAGAGAGGGAAATGGTAGCGGGGAAAATAGCGAAATCGTTGCACAGTTAAAATGAATAGCCATCGGAAAAAGATTTATCCGAACGACCAAAATTAGGAAAAATAATGTTTTAAATAATATTTAAGAATTAAATAAATTATGTTGAATTGAGACGAAAAATATGGCAGAATGCTGCACAAATTTTCGGAAATAGTTAAAACAGTTATCGTAAAACTGAAAAATAAGAGCGTAACGCTGCTCAAATTTTCCGAATTGATTAAAATACTTATAGAAAATAGTAAAGTAAAGGTGGAATGTTGTTCGATTGTTAGTATAATATTCTCTTGAAACTACAAAATGAGGGCGGATCGCGCTCAATTTTCTACAATTAAATAC